>JAEUWS010000778.1:0-85618 GCA_018524945.1 Podaxis sp. C-F-92630
ACTGGTAAACCTCGAAGCAATTCTGCTCAATGCACTCGAAACCCAGCTGCAAGAATCGACGGGCGTCATCAGCGAGTGATTGTAAAAGCTTAACATCTGTAGTTTGGAGAGCCTGCCACAGCGTCAGCATGTGAGTTTGACCTTCTCCTAATCAACACTTGCCGAGAGGGCGCCCCTTGCACTGAGAAGGGAACAAACTCCTGTCTTCAGCTGGTTGATCACACTCAGACACTCCATCCAGTGCAGGAGGTGGGTATTCAGGAACTCGCGTAGAGCACCAATGAGAGCTTGGTGGCTTGAGTCCCGGCCCTCACTCAAATGGGCAGCCCAGTGAACGCATGCGTATTGGAGTGCCTCAGGGATTTTGCTGGCATTCTCAGGTTGGTTCCTTCTCTTCATATGCGAAACGGTCAATTTCTCAGGGATATTGCATATGTTAAACTTGAGCGACCTGTTCATGAGCTCCAAGCATTTGAGTGCAAGGTCTGCATGGGCGTTGCTGGGACGGAAAGGAGTAAAAGGGGAGAATTGATTTGGTGGACAGCGTTTTGGGTCTATGAGGAAGTCGGGGAAGGATGCATGAAAAGGCGAGACGGGGGTGTTGTCTTCAGTGGGAATGTGGATGACCGAGTTGAATCGTGATAAATAGGTGAGGGGATCTGGTATATCCGATAGCGCAGAAAGGGCATTGATAGGTAATGGATGTCGGAGAAATATAACAAATGAGAGAAGGGTTTCCATGCGTGACAATTCTTTCTCTTTCCGACCACGACCGGCATGGGTAAGAATATGTCCATAGAGCCCGTCAATGGCTGCAGTTTGTTCCGGGTCCCATTCGCGCTTCACCAGGTCAGTGAGGCGTTCTTTGTAATTGAGATCGCCGTCTCGAATGTAGCGCACGGCTGTAGATGGATAGATGAAAAGCTTTCCTGAGTGCTTGACGAGTTGAGTCAATTCACTGTCGGGGGGCCATCCATCCTCCTTGTTAGGGTTCCAGCGCTTCTTGATATTGGCCAGCGACTCCTTCACATACAATCGGATGTCACTTTCCACTATGTCCTTCTCGACGTCGTGAAGCACGAATGTGTCATGAGAGCCCTGCAAGGAACCGAAGGCAGCAGCGATGAGAGGGTCGGGTCTGCTGACAAGGAAGAACTTGAGGGGAAGGCTCGATGCAGAATTGAGGATGAGCTGGATGAGGTGGAAGACAAAGTCGGGTTTTGTACATTCATCGAGAGCATCGATGACGACAATCTTGTAAAGTTTGTCCCCGGGGCCGACAGCACTCCGCAATGGGTCAACGATAAGTTTCGTGAACTGTTCCTGCAAGTCGCTCAACTCGACCAAATCCGGGTCCTTCTCGAGGGATTTCGCGACCTCCACGTTGACAGTGGGCGAACCCTTGGAAAGGTAGTATGCCGCGCCCGGGATGATGAGGCATGGGTTACTGGTTTTATCCGAGGTTCGAGAGCAAAAGAAACTCGCCCCGAGCATCTGCCGTTGCTCCAGGGACTCGCAAAATGACTGTGCAATCGTCGATTTCCCGGTGCCCGCCATCCCCATGAGCCAATACACCTTGGCACCCTGCTCGTCAAGAGCCCAGGCTTCCAACTTTTCAAGGACATTGACACGCGTGCCCGGCATGCATCCCCTGGGATCACCGTAGGTGGAGCGCCGCGTTTTATATGAAGCGCCCTCAGGACGAAGTTTGTCTATTGACCCTATAACAATGTAAGCTTCGCATGTCATTCCCAGCAAGGCAAGCAGCTTACGGGAACTCAACAGCTGTTGATGGAATACATGAGCCCGGAAGTGCTTTCCCAGACATAGGATTGCTTACCTGTAGCATATTCTGTACGGTTACATTGACGCGCAATTGTATGTCGATCTGTAGGGTACGATGAGCATGGATGGATACAGGAGCATGATCCGCAAGCCGGACTCCTACTTGAAAGAGATCGCAAACAGTATTGAGATTCCTCAATATCTTTTGTATCGTCCCCGGGTCATTCGAAACCTCAGCAATACGCTCCAGCAATGGCCGATCTTGCAAGTGTTCGATGCGTTTAACCAAGCTATTGATAGATCTGCGAGATAACCAAAGAAGAGTCAGATGTTAATCCAAGAAATGAGGCCGACACATACGTGGAGAAACTTTGGACTCTGTCTTCAAGGGCACTCAACGCTTCTCCTTCCTTGTATCGTGACAGGATAGCTTCCGATCTTGCCTTGAGTTCTTCTAGATTGTCCCTATTTGTGGTTACGCCCTGCGGATCTGAGCTCAATACAGCGATTACAGTAGAAAGGGGCTACGCACATCGAAGACTTTGTGGATTATCAAGAATGCGGAGGCGGCAGTTTTCAGGGGTGGGCAGAGGTTCGAGCACTCCTTGAGTCCTTCTGCTACGAATACCAGCCCATGAAGAGCAGTGCTGCCGACTGCTTTCAGTTGCTGGAGTGGTGTTGGCGGATTCTGCTGCGGTGTCGGGACGATGGTCTGATATTCGGTATCGGCGGGAGGTGCTGGGGTTTGGACTACTGGGAGAGCCTGAGAGGTCTCGGGTCTTGGGGAAGGTGGTGTGGCCGGAGGTGCAGGGGGAGGTGTTTCGACTCCTGGGAGGACACCAGGAGCTGCAGGAGCCCCAAGGTCCGAAGTTCTTGCGATGGCTGCAGAGGTACCGTCTAACTTTTTGTTCTTCTTGAGGCGTTTTAGAAAAGAGAACATTGCGAATCGATAAGGCCTGGACGAATGCACGGTGGATGGGGATCAACGAGCAAGTGGGATAGCTGTGGCAGGTGTTGGCCTTGAGGCATTAGAATAGCGCTCTGTGTGTGAAAACTCCCCGTACGTTAATAGCGGGAGTTGAGTGAGAAGACAATGACACGTGACCTTTGCACCTATTACTTGCCATCCTTTGCCATTATTTACGCCTGCGCCACCATTAAGTGCCTGTCCACTCCCGGCCTTCATAAGTCCGTCCGTCCTGAATGCCATCACCCCTATTAATGCATAGCATCCCGCTTGACCCCAGCCACTTTCGCAACAGCTCCGCCATCCGCTATACTTGTCACATCGTCTCGGCACCCCGGCGCCTCCATGCCAATATTCGGGTTTACACCTTGCGCTTCCTTCCTTTGTTAAAGGATGGCTCTTCGATTCCAGCTCAACGTGTCTCCACGGCCCTTTCTCCACGGGTCTTTCAAGGTCTTTGTTTGAGGTGTTGGTCAGGCGGTATTGGCCGGTCAACTTCCTGACAACGACAGCGTGTAACTGCGTCGTGTTCTTTTTTGTTCAAAAGTCCTCCCTATGTTTAACTTTAGACTTTCAACTACCTGTTCGATGGGCCGAAGGCAGAGGGGCGAGAAACGCCGCAATCCCGATGAACCTTCCCTGACCAACACCATCAGCTTCTCCAGCGACACCCTCCAGCCCCACACTCTTCACTATCAAAGTCCGACATTAGTTTATATCGAAATAGTCTGTGCCCCAAACTACCAGAAACTGCTCCCAAGTCCCCGTGCTGCAGTGGCGCTTCGGCCTCAACGTTCCTCCTCCATGGGTGAGCACACGCAGACGACATTACAGATATCAACTCGGCGGACCAGGCCGATGTATTTGCGGCTGCTGGACACGACGAGGGGACACAAAGGAAGGACTCACCGTGGTACGTACCCGCGTCAACCTATCAAGATCACCAAGCTCGTCTATGACAAAACAATAGATCCTCCTCATGCTATTTCTCTGGCGACGCACTTGCCTGCTCCACCACCTACACGGTACACCAGACCCAGAAACCAGCCCTCTCCAGACATATTCCTTGCATAGCCACGCGGTGTTCGTCATCGACGAGGACAACCTGTAGGCTCAATTATACAAAAAGGACGAGTATACTCACGCCTTTAGGCCGGAAATAGCATTCGAGGACATTACACAGCTCAATTCGCATTCCAGGACCAAATCACCAACTTCTTGGTTAATGAAGTTGCCTCGAGCGTCTTTGATGAACCGAACGAACTCGCCGGTTCCGTGGGTGCCATCCCGGCGGGCAAAGTGCGAGAGCTGCAAGATCTACCCGAGAGCTTTGCTACCGATGACACGCCAATCTCCGCTGGTACCGAAGGCAGAGCTGACCAAGTGCTGCAGAGAAAGTTTGCACAGGACGTGGACACAACATTACGAAGCGCCAGCACGAATGTTATCTGGTGGAAGAGCTGAAGGCGATCAGGAGGGAGCTTGAAGTGGAGAGTGATGGGAAGGACAAGTCGATTGAGATGCTTACGGGGCAGACAAATGGGTTGAAGAAATCCGAAAGGGTAAGGAAAGTGTTGACGAGGAATTGACGATTTGTAAGGACTCGATCCTGCCGCAGATGGGGTGAACAGCTCGACTTGGTCGCCTCGCGTGTGTTTTCACGATTTCTTATGTTCTCCTTTTCCAATTCGTCTCCCAGATACCATCGAGTCAACACGCGCCTGAAAGCCGTTCGCTTTTACATACCAAAATCGCCCCCAACGACAATCTCTACGGGTTTATGAGCGTCAAATCGCGCATACCGAATTCCTCGCTGTCGGCAAGCTTCGTGGGATGGTTCAAGAAAAGATTACCTGGCTTGTAGGTCCGCCAGTTTTTGGGGCCAGTGCATGTAACAGTACGACGCAGTTAGCACTTGTGGCCTCTCTCATGTTGAACTTACCCCCATGCTCGACTCTCTATTCCAACCCCAAACGTTTTGGCAAAAGGCACACAAGGACGAGCCAACATTCGAAGAAGCTATTCTATGCCCCGAGGAAGAGTCGAACAGGCCAAAAAAGAGTTAAAACCAAACATGGGCACATCGGTGTCGCAGGCTTGTCTCAAAGTTGTCGAAGAACACGAGAGAAAATTGGAACCCCTTCCTTCCCCTGACTTGCGTAAGCCGTATCTAGGAGTATCTGAACGCGAATACATCGCCCATTCCCCAACAAGAAGTCCGATTTTTGGAATTCCTGCGGGACATATATCGTTTGAATGGTGGGGACAATGAATTCTTGCCGGCTACAGAGGGTCCGACCAGCCACCGTAGCCACTGTATGACAGTCGAGGAGTTACTTAGTCTGTAGTTATCTACCGGTTCATCAACTACGCAATAAAAAAGGAGAGGAATGATATACTGACATGCACGATCAGCTCTCGTCGGAATCCGTCCAATCAGGAGGCTCCATCAGTCAGCAACCGTCTCGCTCTTGACAGGATTATCGCCGAGTGCGAGGGCCACACGTCCATCCCTTCAGTGACGACACAAAGAGCGAATATCTGACCACAGCTGATATTAGTGCTCATGCTGCTCTTTCACCATGGGAAGGGACGAATGCATTGGATGCCGCCGTACTCGGCTACAACAACATTTCTGCGCTTCGCCAACAGCTCAAGCCCACACACCGCGTGCATGGCATCTTTGAGGGGTCTGACTGGGCACCTAACAGTAAGTCGATTCTTCCACCACCACTCAACTTCTAATCCGTTGTGCTTTAACGACCAGTCATTCCGGACAAGGCCAAGTTTATGTACGCCATACTGTCGATTTCCATGCTTGGTCCATGGCCGTCATATGGCTCTGCAGTTCCTACGTTCGCGCTCCTACTCGCTCAGAAATGAAACAAGCCGTGAAACGCGTAATTCCCTGCTTCGAGTGCGTTACCAAGTCAAATTGTCATCTACC
Source organism: Podaxis sp. C-F-92630 (assembly GCA_018524945.1). Taxonomy (NCBI): domain Eukaryota; kingdom Fungi; phylum Basidiomycota; class Agaricomycetes; order Agaricales; family Agaricaceae; genus Podaxis; species Podaxis sp. C-F-92630. Next base: position 5,700 of record JAEUWS010000778.1, read on the forward strand.
TAACAGGCTTATTCATGCCGTATCTCCCTACAGAGCTGCTGGGCTAGCAACTGGTTGTAAAGTCACCATCAACCGCTACGGTCAGGCATTTGATCTACGACAGAATAAAGCCCTTGGTGTGTCCCAAAAGACAACTCGGGGCCTGGTTAGCTCATGTATCTCTTTCCTCGTACAGGCAATGAGGTTGCGAATATCATCTTGAACAAATACGGGTCCATCGATTACCAATGGGGTATCAAGAGCGCCTCCACTGACTTCGTGAGTACAACGGCCCTCCTTGAATCTCAGACGTTCATAATCTTCAATGCCTACTTAGGGCAACATCATCTACAGTAATCCACTAACACATTAGCTCATGATCAGGCACGAGAGTTCTTGTCCGCTATCCAGCATTGCCATATCTTCACCCAGGATTCTCCATTCCAACAGTTCCGGATGGCGGCAACCATACTCGCAAATTTGCCAAATCGGCAGCGACGATTGAAGCCCACAAGCAGTGCTTGGTTGTCTCAATTGCACTTGCTGGCGCCGGCTTGCGTGTTCTCGCTGATAATACTTTCTTTGCCGAGGCATAGTGTCTCCGGCTCAGTTGTGGGGGGCTGGGGGAAGGCTAATCACAATGATGGCTATCTCAAGTCAAGAGAACGTTTGAAGAAGACGAGGAAATCTGGAAGGCTAAGCTGAAACAGTGAACAGTACCAACAGCAAATGGTAACTTTGTATACGTGTGTACAACGTGTTGAAACGAAGTTCTTAAGTTACACTGATGTTCCGGTGGAAGTGGGATTCGATTGCTGGCTCCCAGGCTTAAAGTACCTCCACCTCGGGATGACCAATAAAAGGCCCTTGTGCTTGAGACGGGCTATTCAGCGTTCCTGCGTTGAACGTTGAGACCATCTCGCGTTGTTGGTTATTGCAAGGGAGACCAATAGTGATAATCTCGTCAGTGCGCTCGCAGCACTTTTCGAAGGAGGGGCCTTTCCTCCAGTACGTACTCCTCTGGTCACACGGCAACCCGAAATAACGGTCTCGGCGATGTCGCGCGTGGTGTTCAGTTCAGGAGGTGCAGGTTCGAACCAAACTTCGATATCCTTGAACCGCGTCCCACTGAGGAAAGTTTGAAGGTATGAGTGGATAGACGCAATGGGCGTAGTGAACAGGGGAAAGGAAGATCAAAGACGATTTGGGGGGGAAAGTAAGTAGGCGAACCTTCACAGAATTCAGGTGAATGTGGAGTGTATGTAAAAAGGAATCTGGGAGTCATGCGGCTTAAAGAACATACTATCTCGAAGCTTTCTGCGGGGGACGAATGAAGAGGGAATTGGTTTGAAATGGGGATGGTAGAAGATGTTCCATCTACTTCCCCCTTCCTTCCTTTAGACAGACATTACTCACCCGATATCTTTCATGCTGCTGCTACGGAGACTCTCACTATATCCTAACCTGTTCTCAGATATCAAGCATATGCAAACTTTGTGGTATCTCGGGGAAACAAGAAGCAGCTATCATACACGTAGGGGCACGTCGACAAAGATATAAGAGGCAAGACAGGGTGAAGGTGTGAATGAAACATAAAGATTAAAGATAGAACATGATATTCTTGATGTTATCACCCGTTGGACCCTCGCCCCAGTATTCGGTAGCGTCTGTCCAAACTTGCTTTTCGTTGGCGCTCATGGTATTGCCCTTGCGGAATCCTTGCAACAATTCATAGAGGTAACACCGCCCGCGTTCGCATGCAAGATCGGCATAATACGCCGGGGACACAAGACTAACAGCCTTGGTAGCGCGGCCAAACATATAGCTGATGTTGTTGGTCAAGGTTTGCAGCTTGTCTGCAGTGAAGCCAATCTCGTCGTGAACGACGTAGTAGTGTGTGGGTTTGCTAGTTCCACGGATACTTCCATGTGCTGAGAAATTGCCCTTCATCAGTACATCAACGGGTACAAGTTTAAGGGATAACTTGTACCTTGCAAGAAGAAATTGAAGTGGTAGATGGACGTGATACCACGATCGACGACAGTTCCAGGCAGAGGGTTACCGTTGACGTCAGCATCTGTTGCTTGGGTCGGAAAGAAACGAGTATGGTGACGTTTTCCCTTGAGGGATATCAGTCTCCTTCTTATACTTTGAAAAGAAAGCCATACGCAAACGACGATGGTCAACTTTGGCCGGTAGTCTGAACGAATCTTCCAGAAGGCAGCAATAATAGCCGGCATCTCTTCTTCGATAACGATCGCAAATTGACCCTATGTCAGGCCAGAAAAAAAGAAAAGAAAAGAAAAAACTCCATGAAGAAGGCCATAACGATCTCAGCAGAATCAACTCACCTCGGATACACCATCGCGGTAGACTAAAACGCGCTCCGGATACTTTTTGCTCCTCTCATGGAACGCCTCCAATCGCTCAGACATCATGTCCTCGAGGTTGGTCACCATCTGCTCTGAAGTTTCAGCAATCACTAAAGCCTCCCAGTAGTGTTCTACACACCTCTTTCTTTGATTCCTGCATCCTTAAACTGGCAGGGAACTGAGCGTAGTCGGTGTCGATACTGCCAGTGACTGCCGCAATAGAAGGGGTGCCTTTCACCGCTCCTGGCCCAGGATGTGTCACATCGATACCAACCAGCATTGTGTCTGCCTCCCTCAGCCAAGCAAAGCTAGCCTCGTCAAGAGTGTGGCTAGAGGGCTGTTAGCGAGCATCAGCGGCTCAAGTCTGCCCAACTCACTTTACACCACCAAGCTTCATGTTGAATTTCAGGGCGACGTTGGCGTAGTATTGCGGATTGCCTAGAGAAAAGGAGGTCAGCGATATAGTTTGTCAAGTTCTCTGGCTCTTACCTCTCCGAATTTTACCCGCCTGTACACAAACAGTCACTGCAGTCCAGCCACATGAGCAATGAGCTTGAAGCAAAAATCGGGCGAGAAACTAACCAATATCAAGAGTGACATCACAGAGACGCTTCAGCCCGGAATATATTTGCTTGTCGCCGTCGGACAAGATTACAAGAATTATTTGCGCTTTTTTGAGGTCGCCTGTCAACACGTCACGGATTTTTTCAAGGGCGTCTTCCCTCCTTGGGTCACTTCTCTTGTCCGGGAGGTGAGTCTCTGTAATCGCCGGCGCGCTCTTCAGGTCCATTCCACTTGCTATGCACATTTCAGAAAAGCCCTTCAAGATCTTATCTAGCTCCGGATCCTCAGCTCCATTGAATTCTCCGGCACCACCATCGCAGATGAGAAGAACGGCCCAATTATCCAGAGTCGCACCCTTCGCAAAGCGAACCTTCTTCAAGTTCCAACTCCCTTTATCGGCTTTAAAATCACTGGCATTAGCATCTTCACTGTATTTGACCCCCGGGGGGTCGAGTATGCGACCAGGAACAACAGCAATTTCCTTGCCGATCTCGACGCCAAAAGCATTGAGCGTGGAGGTATCTTGATTGAAGCCAAGTTCCTCTAGACCCTGCGTCTCGATTGTCCGTGCATTTTCAAGAGGAGGTTTGGCTGCATGGGCGATCATGGATGCTGTCTGTTCGTCGCGGAGCTTCCCACGAAATGGCTGGTTTGGCAAGATCTCGCAGACCTCGGGAGGAAGGAAGTTGGCCTTCTGGCCGCCGACGTCGACGAGGGGGAGGTCAGGGTACTTCAACTCGATCTCGTATTCTATAGAGTGACATCAAGATTCATGTTTCAAAACTGAGCCGAGAGGACGTACTTTGGAGGAAATATTCCTGGACAGAAATCCTCCCATATTCTTCAGAGTTAAACTTGTATGCCTTGGCAGTGTGATGCGATACCTTCTTTATCGTCTTGCGATACCCAAGATGCATAGTCTTAATGCGGAGCCCTCTAACAAAGGCAGTTGTGCGGGCACCATGAAATTTGTTCATGACATCACCCAAGTTTTCAGGCTGGTAGAATGCCGTTGTGCACACTAAAGAGAAGCTTATGGGCAGCTCATTTGGAGAGGACGAGGAGATTACTGACTGTTGACGTTTGCCATAAGCTGCTTGTGAGCGGGCCGTACAGAAGAGTAAAATCCTCGGACAGCTTCCAGCCCTCCCCCGAGGGGCATAGAAGGACCTGTCCCGGGCATGAAAAACTTGTTGCGTCCAACCATGACCCCACCCCCAGACCTAGTGGGATGGGCGGCCAAAATAAGATTGAAAGCAGAGATGATCGGCGTTATATCGTAGGAACGATATTGAGGGTCCCCGGCAATAAAACTTTAAGAATCTCATGAGAATAACCAGAGGGTTGTCACAGATGTGCTCCCCACCTCTTAAGACTTTCAGTCTCGAGTTCCTGGATAAATTTGAGGGAGAGAGTGTACTCCTTGCTGGCTGTGACGCCCTGGGCAGGTGGGTCCTCATCCTCATTATAGAAAGGAACGCGAATTGTCAAAGGTTGTGGGAGTTTTTCCCGCGCGACGAGCTTCGCCGAATGATCATGGGCGACGGATCCCGCCAGAGTTGCCCTCCAATCTTGTGTGCCTTCCGCGAGTTCGAAGATGCGCCGTTTGACACGCTTGGTCGAAACCGCGGGTGCGATCGCAACCTCGTACTCGTAAAAGGGACCCAGGGGCATAGACATGGAAAAGTAATTAGTCCTTAGCGTAACAGTCCTGCCTTCTGCGCCATAATCTGGACGCAGGGGAAAGTCTGTTGCGCCAATGTCTATGTCCTTGAAGCGGGCTAATAGCTCATCCTGAGAATTGTCTTGCAGTCTTGCATCGATTTCGGCCGTGCGACCAGTTGGAGCATAGACGCTGAAACGATCAAGTATCAGACTATTTCAGGCAGAGAAAGATGAGGGGTAGTAAGCACCGTGGGGTAACATTACCGCCTCTGAGTCCGCCCCGAGCTCGGCCCCGGTCATCACTTCGACCTCTGAATCCGCCCCGAGCTCGGCCCCGGTCATCACCTCGACTTCTGAACCCAGAGCCTGAGGGAGTGGAGCCGTCGCTACCTCGACCTTTGCCAGGGCCAGTATAGCCGCGCCCGCGCCCGCGCCGTTCTTGATGGGACATTGAAAAGAAATAACACCAGTTGACAAAGTGGACAAGGGTCGATGAAAAAAATATTCAATAACCGCTGAGAGCAGAAGGGAAGAAACCAGATCGCTGAGAACAGGTAAGTACAGTAGAGCTGCGGACTCCGTAAGTGTGTTAGGCAACCACCCCTCTTGCAGTAGGAGTGAAGTTGAACAAAACGCTGGGGATACTAACGAGACTCTGTATTCGTGGAGCGACATTTATACTGGCAGTCTGCGCAGAAATAGAGACAAACACATCACGGCTCTGGCGCGGCTGCTGCTTGGCAACGCGGTGAGTGATGAGCTTTGCACGTCAGATCGCAGCTTCCAACTGCCAAAGAGGCGTTAATGAGGCCGATCGGAGGCTATTCCACTAAAGTCCGACTAACCATGTGCTAGAAAGTGGAGGTTACTGCCGGTCTTGAATCATCGAAAGTCGGCCATAGACTGCCGTAGAGCGACCTGATGTGTCAGAAACAAAGCGGGTAGCGTTGTGGTTGCAATCTATATCAGTCCTTGGCTTCCAAGAATAGCTAAATTGGGCTCCCGTGTTATTCTCCCCTTCGCATCGTCTCGCCAAAGCTAATGTCTACCTCGATTAGCCGGCCTGTTTGAACCTATAATAGAATCCTCGGCACATGGATAAGCTAAAGGGACTGCACGTTGGAAGGGGCTGCGGGCGAGGCTCTGGTTAACGTTGACAACTCCCCAGAATGTGATGACGGCAGCGCTAGTCTTTGAATTGAGGAATCCCATCACATGGCCTTCGTGGTGGATGGACCTCCAGGTGGTATCTGATCCCACGCGAACTTATCAATTCCGAGGGAAGGTGTGGGCATTTGCGAGGCCTTGAGGTAAGGTTTGATGCGAGATGGGGACAGGGATTTGTAGGAAGGGCAGAGGAGTTGGAGGGGGAAGAACGGCAGGACGGCCCTTTGATCGCGAGTCTTTCAGGGAGTCGAAAGTTACATTTGATCAGTGAAAAGTTTTCGCCTCCGCAGGTGGTCTTGTTGCTGGATGAGTCAAAACCAGACGTAGGCACACCGGTGTCACAAGGCTTGCCTCAAAGTTGTCGAAGAACACGAGAGAAAATTGGAACCCCTTCCTTCCCCTGACTTGTACGCACGCCGTATCTAGGAGCATCCGAACGTGAATACATCGCCCAGTCCCCAACAAGAAGTCCGATTTTTGGGATTCTTGCGGGACATATATCATTTGAATGGCGGGGACAAGGAATTGTTGCCGGCCATAGAGGGTCCGACTAGCGACCGTAGCCACTGTATGATAGTCTAAGAGTTGCTGAGTCTGTAGTTATCCACCATTTCATCAACTACCCGACAAAGAGAGGAACGATTTACTGACATGCACGATCAGCTCTCGTCGGAATCTGTCCAATCAGGATCGTCACTACTACCATCCTGGTTGGCGTCTTCGGTCCTAATTGTCTCCTTTCCCGTTCTTGAGCGCGTGATGCGGCCTTCGGCTTCCGCTCCAATAACTACCTTTCCATCGGTGTGATGCGTCCTTCTTCTCTTCGATTTCCGCTTCCTCGTAGCGATTTGATTCAGAGTGAGATATTTCTGGTTTGGGGAGGGCAGAGTTTGTTCGAAGAGTGAGTTCGTGTGTTTGGAAAGTAAGTTATTGAGACGTGAACGGCTGCTTTTAGCAAGACGGTGGCGATGGAGGGCTGCCATATCCTAAGGTTAGTGAGTGTGCGGTGGTGATGGCTGGGACGGACTTGTACTGGGTGAAGGTGGTGGAATTGAAGTTGAAGTTGAAGCAGGCGTGGTTTCAAATATGGATTGCATCCTTGTTGTCACGTTGTGCAGGATCCTATGTGAAAAGATTAGGCCGACGACGGGAACAAAGGTATTGGCAACTACATACGTTTCATCGACAAGGTGGGCTGCTGCAGGCGACCCAAGAATATTGACCAGATCACACCAGTCAAATGGTTCGATCCGGTTTTGCATGCTATCAGGACGAGCAATTGTATGCGCACATATGAGGGCGAACACAGATTCGAGGTAATTTTCGACGACGGGGGTGACCAGTTCCGCTAGGTCCTGCATATATGCATCTTCATCGTCGCTGTCGCTGTCATGCTCGATATTGACCTCCTCTTCGAGCTTGACGGCCATTGTCGAATCGTGGTCCGGTTCCACGGAGGCGAGTACCTGCTTTATGAGGCTCTCCACTTCGTCCTGTAAGCTCCAGTCTGGGGGAGGCACGTCCTTTGCAGGAATAGGCCACCGTGTCCATTGGTCTCGTTTCCTCCAATGCGGAGACTCTGAGCGTTCTGGTTTATGACGGTCGCTATCTATACTACTCGTCCCGGCCACGGTTTCTTCTGGTTCTGTGTCTTCAGTTTCGCGATCATTGGAGTGCTGTCGGGAATGAGTGAGATGAGCAGTAACGTCGAGGGTCTGGGAGGTTCTAAGTGCACGGAGGAGACTGGTGTATTCTGTGAGCTCGTTGCGCAGGGCAGTGGGAACGAGTTGACGTCGGGCCATGTAAACTGAATATTATTTTTACATCCGGGGTCTGAAATGAACAAGAAGGGAAGAAAGCGAGCACTTGGTGACGTCAACTACTCGTGGGAAAATATGAGTAAGAACTGTACAGGACCCCTTTACCTTCTGCCAGTGCTTGAGATCTCTTCCTCAGTCCACCCATCATATTATCATGTATGTCAATGTTCCTGCTGTTTCTCTGAGACATTGCTGACGGAAATCTGAATAGAATGAGAGAGAAGTGGAAAAAGAAGAGGTCCCGCAGGCTCAGGCGCAAGCGCAGAAAGATGAGAGCTCGCTCCAGTGCGTACTACCACGCATCTCAGTGTTATCACCCGCTTGTTCTAACTTCTTTGTGCTCTGCAGAATAAACGACCCTAGTGTGTGCCGGCAAATGCGAAAGCTCTTGCTCGTCTCGTTCATCCAGGCGGCGGTGGTCGCACGTTCATTTCTAGATTAGCGCTCGCCCTTGACGGCGTTATATCGGTTCTTGCATTCGCCTGTATACATAAAAAACGCAAGTCTGGGTCTCGGACATGGGGATCCATTCTTGTTTGTCGGTTCTGTCGGGGTTCTGGACTGTCAGTGGTCAAGATAGGCAGTTTGACTTGGTGGAATTGATTGGGTCGTTTCAAAGTTGTGTAACATGCAATTCAAAATAAAATCGTCTCAATCGCCCGAATACTTTTCGTTTAAGAGCTTGATTTCCATTTTGTGAGCAATGAAGTAGTTCGATCACCAATGTTATCATCGATATATACCTGCGTGACGCGCGCGCGTTGCGTGAGTGACATCGCGTCTTAATTATCTACCATGAAGTCCTCTGGCAAAATCATCATCAAACCCCGAACTACGACACGGTCAAATGCAGCAGCACGGCGTGCAGCCTCAGAGGCAGACAGCGAGGCCCAACCAGCCTCTGTCAAAGAAGAAAACGAAACAGAAAATGAACAAATGGATGCTGACGAAAACGAGAATGAAAATGATAACGACAACATGAACGATGATAACGAAACACCAAACCAGCAAGGCGACGAAGAGGACGGGGCTGAAGCAGCCGATGAGGAGAACGCTGAAGAGGAGGCCGCACCTATCCCAGTCAAACGTGGTCGAGGAAGACCAAAAGGTTCCGGTACCAAGTCATCTGGAACATCAACACCGCGGGGGCGACCAAGAGGACGCGGACGGCCCAGAGGCAGACCAAGGACTACCGGCGCAGGATTGACAATACGTTTGAAAGCACCTAAAGGAGAAGGAGAGGAAGGGAGTGACGATGAATATACGCCCGAAGCTGAAGCAGGTACACCTGCTGCTACAACCGGCGCCGAACCTGAGGATGACTCGGGGGGCAAGGAGGCACCAATGGGAGGAGGGAAGCCATTTAGGAAGATAGGAGACAAGGTATATGTTATCGAGGGCGACGAGTTCGTAACGGAGGATGATCCCAAGGGAGACGAAAAGATCGACAAGTGGGGGAACCTTCTTGGTGGTGCGTCCACTATCGTGACTGTTTTACTGTGCAGTGTTTGAACCATTTCGTTCGCTAGGCCGCAAATTCAAAGCATCCACATTCGCCCTCCCCAATCGCCATCCCCATCGCCAGTACATGCTTGCTATTGACGCCGCTCGGACATCCGGTTTCCGTGATTCTCTGTACTACTTCCGCCGAAATCCTCTAGCATTCAAGCTTAACGCCACGCAACCGGAAAAAGACTACCTCATCTCCGAAGGCAAACTCGGCTCGCATCTAAGGACAAGAAGCGTCACCCTCATCACTGCACGAAGCGCATTCAAACTTCATGGCAGTAAAATGGTCATTGGTGCGCTAAGTCGCTAAGACATACGAACAAAACCCTGTGCTCATAAACATGTTTCAGACGGAAGATGGGTGACAGATGATTACTACGAAGAAAAAGTTCTAGCCGAGATCACAGCCAAGGGCCTCAAAGCCGGAGATCCAGTCGGCGAACTACCAGACCCCAACGCACCAGCACGCCCTCAGCCTGATGCTGATTCTTTCGCCAACTCCGCCTTTGGGTCTTCATCCAACGTTAACGTCGCCGGTGGAGGTGGAATATACCGAGCTGGAGGACCTACGACCATATTTGGCGGGAGCGGTTGGGGACCATTCAGTGACGGACCACTGAACGCTGTGAGGAAAAGTCTGTTGAGTCGGGATGGCGTGACGGAGGAGAACTGGATGTGGATGATGGCAGGACGAGTTGGCGAAGCTGATGAAGAATGGGCGAGGTTGAGGAAAGAGGGAAGAGGGAGGGCTGGATTAACGGTTAGTGGTGTTGCAGTGGGAGGAAGAGGGAGTGCTTGGGAACGACCTGATCCTGTTCTGGAGGAAGTGAAGGAAGAGAAAAACACGCAGGTTGAAGATAGTGATGCAATGAATACGGACGGAGTTGCGGCAGGCGTGAAACGGAAGAGTAGGGAGGAGGAAGGAGCTTTAGGTGTCTACGAGCCGCATACCAACCTGATATTTTGTGAGTGTGCTTCTCCATCCAGCTTGGCAATTTGCACTAAGAATGATGTGTAGACCGTGCAGATACTCAACCGACTCGGGCGAAATGGGAACCCATACCAAGTTCTAAACCACGCGTCCTTGGAGGCACGAAAGCTGGAAATGGTGCTTGGAGTATGGCGTGGGTCGATACTGTCATGCAACTACCCGAAGAAGATGAAGAGGCACGGGCGAAACGAGAAGAGGAGCAACGACGACGGGATGAATTCGTCAGAGAGGCAGAAGAGATGTTCGGTTGTGGCCCGAATGCGGTGAGCGGTCGAGGTGCAAGCGCGATACCAAGGGGTATGAGCGTGTCAAGTGCGAGAGGGATGAGCGTTGGAATGTAGTTATTTGGATGTTCTTTATGTATTCGCTGTTGTATTTTGTTGATTTCTGGAAGATCATCTGGGCAATAGAGTGAGATACCTTGAAGCGTGGGAATGCTTTGATTTGCTATCCAAATCTCTGAGCCCAAGGGGCAAGGGTGGGTTCTGTCCTCGAGCGGAGAGTATGGCAATCCGTCTTCCGGACTCAGTTCAGCACGCTGGAAGGTATATCACATAATTGGGAGGCAATGCAAAAGAGTTGCAAGGGGCTGGATCGTCTCGGGACAAGAGTTCCACACGAAATGTATCATCTCTCCAATCAATTCCTATTATCATGTACATTATATTCGCTGAGGTCCAATTATATAGCAGAGAGAAAGCATAAACAAATCCATAACGCCCATAAGATACTCGTGAGATGATTACAAAGGAAAGATCGATAATTAGAGCTACAAATATAGGAGGTTACTCATTCCATGATTTGTTCGAAGGAGTACGTGGCCCGAAGAGACCTGGGCTCGACTGGCGTGGGACGGTGAGACTGGGTTCGACAGAGGGTGGAGTTGGTGCTTGATTGGGATCAGCTAAAGGAGTACGAGTCAGCTCGTCCTTGGACGGAAATCTAAGAAAGAAGACTTACGATACCACGTGGCCCATGACTGAACCTGGCGCCGGGGATCTGGGTGGTGAGCAGGAGCGCGTGGAGGTTGAGGAGGCGCAGGGGCTGCGCTGCCATCCTTCTTTTTACCCCTGCGTTTCCCAATCTGGCGCCAGCCCGGCTTAGCGACCGGTGGTGGAAGGTCAGGTGCCATAGGAGCTTCTGGAGGTGGTGCGGGTGGCTCTGGGGGTGGTGCTGCAGTCGGAGGATGCCAGTCGGGTTGGAATTCACCCCCAGGTCCATACTTGGATTTCATACAGAGCAGGAATCCCATTTCGCTGATAGCGTTATCAGCATGGGTAAGCTGAGGAGATATTGTGGACGTACTGTTGAAGGTTTCGTCGCTCTTCGCGCAACTTCCCTACTTCTCCTAGTAGCATTCGCACTTCGGCTGCTAGTGCCTTGCTGAACTCGTCGAGGTACTTTTGCATTGGTCAGATTGTGTTGGCTCGTGGTTAGGAAAGGTTTGTAATACTCACGCCTTGAACGTTGAAGGGAACCTGTTCCTGCGCCGTTGATCTGACGGCTTCAAGAGTCTCTAGGTGGTGTCTCTCGCAATCATTTCGCCAATCCTCGGACAGTTGTCGCAATAACTCCCGTTGCTCAGCATTCTGACGCTGCAACTCTTCAACAATGCTCTCCAAACCTAATTTGAACTGAGTAAGTATTCTTGTGTGAAAATGAAAAAGGCGGCATACTTGGTTTCGATTGCGCTTGTATCCTTTCGTCAGTGGCTCGTTGTATCTCAGCTTCAAGGTCGTCATGGATTTTCTGTACCATCTCGCGCAATTCAATCATTTGGATATCCTTGTTCTGTCGTCGCTCCCCCTTCTCGGCATAGCGATTATCCGAATCAAGTTTCTTTTGGTGAGTCAGATCCCGATTATCTTGCAGGAGATTTGTGATATCGGCGAGTTGTGCTCTTAAGAGCTCGTCTCGCTCCGCAAACTCTGCTCTCTCGCGTTCTCGAATATCCGCTTCTTCAGTCAGTTTCGCTTGTCGCTCATTCTGCAGCTCTGCTTTCACCGCGGCCAACTCATCCTCCAACGCCCTAATGCGGGATTCTTGCTCCTCTTGAAGTCGTCTTCGAGCTTCTTCCGCCTCTGCCATTAGCCGTTCACGTTCAGCAACAGCAGCCTCACGTTCTCGAGCAAACTCTTCTCGCTCCAGACGCACAGTCTCCAAAATATCCTCAGCATGCTGCGATGCAACCCTCTCCACCATACTTTTCATGGAAGCAATCGATGCTCGATCTGCCGGGAGACTCTCAGCTTCCGTGGGAGGCCGTGGGGTCTCTGGGTGAACTTCCGGTATGGGAGTCCTTGGCGTTCTGGGCGTCTGAGGTCTGGCAGACGGAGGCCTTTCGGTTGGTTCTCGCGGAGGGGGGAGGGCCTGCAGACGGCTTTGGATTGTATCCCATAAATGATCAGCTCGTTCGCGATTCTCTTGCTCACGTCGTTCTTGGCTTTCAAGGAAGATCCTTTCCCTATGTTCCTCGTTACGCCGAAACTCCGCTTCTCGCTCATCCTCAGCTTGTGCCGCAGCCAATGCAACATCATGGAGATGTCGTTCAATCGCGCCCAACCTTTCATTCCGTTCCCGTTCTTCTTCTGCTGCCTGAAGATCAATGGGTGTTGCGCTCACATGTCTCGGGGGAGGATGGACCACGGAGACGGTACTTGGAGATCTCCGGACGGAACCTCTACGAGGAGGAACTGGAAGGGGGGTCTCGTACCGCTCGCTTTCAGGAACGGCATGAATCTCAGGTGGCGCCTCATGAGCAATGTGTTCTGATGGTCGTCGTTCAAGAGGTGCACGAGGCTCAGAGGGTCGTCTTGATATGGGGACAGGAGTGGCTCTTCCTTCAGGTGAAAATGGACGGACGGTTGGCGCTCGACTGGGAGTAGCTGGCACAGCCGGGTGGTCAGAAGGAATGCGGTATACGGGCGTGTGCGGTGGTCGACCACCATCCGCTTCATATATGGAGTGAGCAGGGGAGTAGGGACCTGATGACTTTCAGCATTTATGTCTTAACAATCAAGAAGTCCAACTTACCGGGCTCAGAGGGGCGGCGACTAGTGGGCGTGCGGCTGAGGGGTGGCCGATGGGGGTCATAGGGACGAATATCTTCTGGGTGTTCAAACGAAACAACCGTAGGGGGTCGGTGTGAAACACGAGAGGCTGTTCTGGAAGGGGGGACTACAACAATCGGCGAGGGGGGTCGGGAGGATACTGAGGGATGTATCCCAGGAGGCGGTACATGATGGATTGGCGACTCTGGACGAGGACGGATCAGGGGACGAGAGGGAGACTCCGAATACCGTGAAGGTGACCGACGACGTCGGCGTTCTGGAGTCCTTGAACGTGACCGACGGTGTCGACGTTCTGGCGTCCTTGAGCGTGACCTTCGTGGTGACCTCCGGCGGCGATCTTCCGGAGTCCTTGAGCGCGTTCTGTAGCGGCGCCTTTCAGGTGTTCTTGAGCGCGATCGACGCGGTGAATAATCCGATGGATAGTAACGACGACTAGGCCTGCGGCCTGGCGAATAATCTCTGGACGAAGGATAACGAGTTCTAGGTTCCGCAACAATTATGGGGGGTGAACGTGTTCTACTCCTCCTTGAACGACTTGATGGATAGCGGCTTGGGACGATCTGGGTCGCTTGAGGTGGTAAATGATAGTGTGAAGGCGAGTACGAACGGGAACGGCGTCGGCGTGATGGAGAACGGCTGCGTTCTCTTGATGGAGTTCGCGGCGCAGGGATTGTAATGGGTGTGACGGGTTGAAGACGGGGCGAACTTGAACGAGACCTCTGGATAATAAGGGGTGGTGGTTGTGGAACTGGCTGGGGGACTTGAGCTGTGCCAGGAGGCACAATGATTGGAGGTTGTGCCGTAGGTGGTGGTGGGATCACAGTAGGAAGTTGACTTGGAATAGGAATTTGAGTTGGTTGTTGAACAATGACAGGAGTGGGTGAGGGACTGCGACTACGATAGGGGCGTCTATAGCTTGGACTACGGCTCGAACGTGATCTGGACGACTGGATTATCACCGGAGGCGGAGGCGGGCCAACAGGCTGGGAGGGAACAACAACAGCAGGGGCACCAGGTTCATAACGGGGAGAACGGCGTCCAGATGAATATGATGACGGTGCTCCCCCAGTATGAATGATTACAGGCTGAGATGGTATTGTTCCAGGTGGAGGCGGCGTCGGATAATGATAATGGGAAGGTCGAGGGGAACGAGAACGAGAACGAGAGCGAGAACGAGGGCGAGGAGAGCGGCTTCTACGTCTCGAATCTGGTTCAGATGATCGCCGGCTTCTACGACTTCTTGACCTACTCCTTGTCCTGCTTCGTGAGCTAGTGCTCGACGTAGACCTAGATCTCGATGTTTGGATAATCACAGGGGTAGGCGCAACACTAGGTGGGATATAAGCGGCACCAGGGAGAACGGATGGTACTGTGACCTGAGTGGGCGGCGGTTGTGGTGATACCCCGGGCATCATGGGAGGCATAGGTTGACCAGGCGGCTGAACAATGATAGTTGGTTGTGGTTGTGGCTGGAGTGGTTGCAGTCCAGGATGCCTAGGTGAGCCAGGAACTACGGCGGTTGGGACATGATCACTGGGTGGAACTGGGATTTGGACAATATCAGGTGCTGGACGGACCACTTCAGGTACTGGACGTCCGGGTGAGTAGCTTCTACCTGAACGGCGAGTCCTACTACTCCTCGGTGTTCTTTCAGGGCTGAGACTGACTGTACTACCACTTGAGATACTGCTGCGACTTCGACTCCGGTCAGGACGGCGAGTACTTCTTGAACTCCTTGAACGACCTGATAGACGAGTACGAGGTCTACTGGGGGGCGGCGAAGGACTTCGAGTAGACTCAGTTCTACTGCTGGAAGGACTCGGGGGTTCTCCAGGAATAACGACACTCGTTCTTGGCCGAATCATTTGAGGAGGTTCACTTTCCTGATATTCTTCAGGAATGAATGGAGCTATGGGCGGCGAGGGGCCTCGCGCTGGAGTGGGACGACGAGAGGGTGGACGATAACCATCCATAGGAATAACCGGTGCAGGAGGTTGTTGAACCACAACCGTTGGTCCAGCTTGTGATGGCTGGACTGGAGGAATTACGGGCTCAAATGTTGGGGGTGTCACATCGGGCGGGATGACTGGGGGATGAACGCCCGTGCCAGGGTGCACAATTGGCTGTCCAGGAACGAAAGGAGTAGGCCCAGGGACGTATGGGGTGGGTTGTGGCATGGTTATTGGCACGACGCCTCCGGGGATAGTGATCGTTGTTGGTGAACCACCACTCTCACTGGACGAAGTGAGGGTAGATGGTGGGCCACCTAAGGCTATACCATCAGGGCAAAGATTCAAATGTTAATATGGAGATGAACCCACCCCGCGGAACAGCCATCATACTAATCTCCCGTCTCAGATTCTCAATTCGCGCATTCACACCTCTGATCTCTGCCTGCCGATCACGTACATCTCGCGCCAACCAATTGTTCAAGTCAGCCATGTATCGCATGAGCTCGCGTTGTTGATCTACCGTGGCCACTTGTGCAAGACGATTTTCCTAGACTATATTCATCATAATGCGCATGAACCTGGAAGAAATCCACATACCCGAAGAATTTCGAGGAGGGATTCAAAGACAGGTGGCATCTGAACCTGGGTCTGGTTGAAATTGGTCAATTGTACTGCTGTAATAATGGGAAATACACACAGGTCCAGGCGGCATAGGCACATAGATTCGCTCAGGTTGGGGTTGTGTGGGTGGCGGAGGTTGAGCAGGTTGTGTGGGTTGAGTAGGTTGACCCCCTCGTGCCTGATCGGGTGGTTGAGTTGTTGGACCCGGGGGTGGCGGCTGTTCAAAATTGAGAGCTCGCAATAGACGAAACCTATAGAACACTTACTGGCTGACGTGTTCGTCGTCGATACCAGCTGGGACCTTGTCTGCTTCCATCCGCAAGATCAGGAGGCGCCGTAGGTGCCCTCCTGGGATCACTATAGTCCTAATACCCGACATCAGCACCTGAGCTTGTGTTAGTTGGATGGAATACATACAAAAATAGGGCGAGGGGGAGGAATAGTGCCAGGTGGTCTCGAAGTAATCTGCTCCAGTTCTGCATCATGTTCAGGTGGTATCCCAAAACGTCTTCTGTAAGGCTCCCGAACAGGCTGGAAAATATCAGCAGCAGATGAAGAGGGTGACCTTGCTCTTGCTTGTGCTTGTAGCTCATGTTGAGGGCGGGTTGCGCGTATGCCAGCGCCTCGGGGATCGGGAAATGTGAAATCAGTGATTGAAGGTGCAGTAAACGGGCGAGGGGGAAGTGTTTCCAGGGATATCGGACTAGAGCTCCTGGGTCGACTCGGTCTGGGTTCATACACGAACGGTTGTAGCGGAGGAGGGCGGCTTGCGGTTGCAGGAGGCAAATGTGATAATATAGATTCCTGAAGCTGTTGCAAGATCGAAGGCATTGCCTGCGAAGGGACCGGCATACGAAGAGGGGGCCTCCCGGGTGCGAAACCTTCAAGCTGCTCGCGAAGCTCGCCCAACGAATCACTTGTAGTAATAATAGACTCCGCTGGTTCAGATTCGACAGGAGGCGGAGGAGGCTCCGGAACAGGGATGGCACGAGAACGATTTTGTTCAATAAGATCCTGCATCAAATCTTCTATCCGATGGAGACGATCACTGAGTTCCGTGTTGTCTGCAGGGGGTGGAACAGGCTGGGACCGTAGTAGATCCAACATTCGATTAGTCGAGCCCTGTCCGTTTTGGAGTGCGTTTAGCTGATCCCGTATATCATTGAGTTGACCTCGCAACGAATCCATGAGAGCATCCAGTGAGGGTTCAGGCAGACGGGGAGCCGGCCGGACCGTAGGCGTCGAAAGAGATGAAGTAGTCGCGATGGACTCCTGAACTGGACTGACTGGAACAGGGAGGCTAGAAGTCGTTGTACTTTCTGGCGTAGGGAGACTGGAAGTCGTTGTACTTTCTGGCGTAGGTGTAGGCGTCGATGTTTCCTCGCTCGAAGTCTCCAAAGATGAGGTGAAAGATGATGTCGAGATCTCGGATTCATCACCCTCGTCGAAGGATTCGCTCTCCTCAACGTCGATATAACGCTCCTGCACCGGAGTCCATTCCTCGATCGAAGGCTCATAAATCTCCGATTCTTCCAACAACGAATCATCAGAATGGTGTGAAGATAAGAACGAAACACTGCTTGCGTTGCTGCTAGAACGCGTCACAGTCACCGTAGAATCACGGATATGCCCTTGCATAGTAATGATTTCCTCCGTCATGACATTATCGCTTCCAATACCTTTCGACACTAGTGAGGGTGGACGTGGAGGTTCTTCAGCAACTCGCTCAAAGAATGGACGTTCAATGACGCGAGGGCTTGTTTGCCGTTCAATGATTTGAGGTGGTCCTGGAACATCCTGACGGATGATGATGGGTTGTTGAGGGGAGGGAGTACGATGAAGGAAATCCGAGAGCTCCCGAAGTTCATTACGAAGGGCCTGCAAATTGTCCGCCAAACCCCGATTCTCATCCCCCCGAATATCATTGTATCGCCGCAAGTCATCAGCCAAACGATCGAGATCTCTTCCAATATCACGAGGAGGTTCAACACTCTCCGAGCTTTCTGTTTGTAACGTACCCGGTGCAGAGAACACAGTACCCTCAGGAGTGGTAACACTAACCGCACCAGAACCCTCAGGTGTAACCATACTCGGGATGCTGGGCACACTTGGAAGTTCTCGGGGTGAAATAGGAACAGGCGTTGCGGATCCCTGCAGGCAAGTGTCAGCAGCACTTCAAGCTAATACGAACATGAAAAACTCACCGATCGAGGATATTCGAAACCTGGTGTCGTACTCAACAACGATGGCTCAGTTGATGGTGAGCCAAATTCAGACTCCTCAGGAGGCGGAAGCTCAACCCCCCTCTCAATTTCCTCTAACTCTTCTTCCTCCGCAGTATCAGCCAGTGAAGACGAATAATCAAGAGCAGATGATTCCGTCTCCGACTCTGACTCGAAAGATGAAGACGTCGCTGATGGTGTCCTTGGAGCCACAACGGCCGGAGGCTGCACAGGAGACCTGGCAATAGACACGATTCCACTTGAGAGGGACAAGCTCGAAGGCGTTGACACAGACTCTGGAGATTCAGAAGGAGGAAGCGTAGGAACAGGAGTGATAGATGGAAGCGGCGAGGCTGCCACAAGCGAAGTCAACGGCGAGGGCGAAGGGGGGATTGTGCTGAGTCTGTCGATAGACGAAACCGAAGAAGCACTCGAGGCGCTTGGACGCAAGAATGACGTGTCGTAAGAGGCTTCTGGAATATCATGAACGACAATCGAACGGAGAGAGGGTGAAGGCTGCAAAACAGATGAATCGTAGGAAAGACTTGTTTCTCTCGCCCATGGAGTACTTCGGGGGCTCGAGATAGGCAAAGAACTAGGACTTGAAATCGGCAACGAGCTTGGCGTAGGGACATCTGATGTGGAAGGAAGTGTGCCTGAGACTGTACTTGGGGTGGAAACAGGAGGCTCGGAAACAACGCGAGGAGTCGGCGGAAGACTACGACTACGAGGAGTGGCGTCAGAAGATGGTTCAAAGCTTGAGGGTGTAAGAACTGATTCCGATTCCGTCGGCTCTTCAGTCTCTGGAAGCGAGGACAACAACTCAATATCAGAGCTGGATACAGGGCGACTCTCAACAGGTTCTGTGGGAAGAGTCGGCGTTGGCATGGATGACGGTGTTGGGACATGAGAAGATTCCATGGAGGGAGGTAAAGATGGCACAGGCGAAAGGGAAGGTACTGTCGGCGGCAGGGGAACTTCTTCAGGCAACAAATCTGAGATCGAGGGCTGCGGCGACCTAATCGTGGGCACTTCAGAGGGCGTTGGGATGTTGATAAGGCTCTTATCATCATCGAACAAACCAACAGAGGACAACTTCTTCGGAGTGGATTGCACCGACTCCGAAGGGACCTCTCGAGGCTCTGGTTCAATCTCTGGCTCTGGCTCTGGCTCCTCTGGAATTTGCGAAACACCATGGTCGGAAGGCGTGGGCATTTGGGAAGCAGTATGGTATTCAGTCTCGGTGGGCGGTTCACTGGCAGTCTTGTACGTAGTCGAAGCAGCATCAACGGTGACGAACTCCGTTTCAGGCAACGAGGGAATGGTAGAAAGCGATTTGAACGAGGCCGGCGATGACACCTCGGAAACCATATCCTCCGCGCTCAGATATTCCGAACTGCCTTGCGACGCCGTTCGATACTTTTCAGAAGCAACCACAGAGACGCGATCAGAAACTTCATCAGAAGCAACGGATCGAGCAGGCGGTGTAATTGTGATTGTCTCACTGTAGCTCGAGACCGTCGTGCGCGTAAGAGTCGTAAGGTCAGAAGATGGACAAATGTCATAACCAGTCTCCGTTCCACGAGTGAAACTGTTGGTGACACTGCTCGAACTAGCCTCAGGGGTGTACGTCCCGCTGTATGTCACACTTCCCGGCATATAACTCCCACTGCCGTAGGTAAGGGTGCCTGGAGTATAGCTTCCACTTCCACTACCACTTCCACTACCACTACTACTTCCACTTCCACTTCCACTTCCGGGGGTATAACTGCCCGTATAGCTGCCAGACCCACTTGGAGTATAGCTTCCGCTACCACTCGCGGTATAGCTCTCAGTCCTGCTTCCAGGGGTGTAGCTCCC
The DNA here is from genome assembly GCA_018524945.1 of Podaxis sp. C-F-92630. Lineage (NCBI taxonomy): Eukaryota > Fungi > Basidiomycota > Agaricomycetes > Agaricales > Agaricaceae > Podaxis > Podaxis sp. C-F-92630. Next base: position 25,493 of record JAEUWS010000778.1, read on the forward strand.
ACTCCCACTGGCGGTATAACTCTCAGTCCGGCTACCGGAGGTATAGCTTCCACTCTGGCTGCTTGGGGTATGGGTACCAGTGTAGGTGTTACTTCCTGGAGTGTAGGTACCCGTGTAGGTCGCACTCCCTGGGGTATAGCTTCCACTATTCGAGGTATAAGTCCCACTCCCAGGCGTATAGGCAGAAGCGCCAGGGGTATAAGTCTCTGTGAGCGTGCCAGAAGGAGTATAGGTAGAGAAAGAAGGATGGCCATTCTCTTTGTCAGAGCTCTCAGCTGTATAGGTGGACGTTTCTGAACGAGAACCTCCACGAACACGACGAGTGACGGCTCTGGCTCTGGAAAGCGTTGACGGTGAAGTACCCGAGAAAGTAACCGAGTCATCATGAGAGTCACCGAGGTAAGAAGCAGACTCGGTCCCGCGGTACGACAAAGTAGAAGGGACGATCTGAGTTGAAGACGACTGGGTGAATGTATCCGAGCGAAGGCCAGAGGTAGTTCCATAACCCGTTTCCGTTATCGTTCCAGTACCCGTCCCTGTGCCCGTCCCTGTTCCAGTCCATTCCGTTTGAGAGTAGTAAGTTGACGACACATTTGACCTAGTCCCACTCGACGTGGCAGAGAAGAAGTGTTCATCGGAAACCTCAGATCGAGCCTTATCACTGCCTCGCCCCGTGCTCGGAGGTGGTGTAATGTAGATTTCCTTGCCCAACGACGGACCACTGGACACAGACACAGGTGAATACTCGAACAATTGCCGCATGTTACCGGTGCTGGGACGTCCGCCACGAGCACGGTTCAAGGCCGAGTTGAACTCTGTATCCATATCAGTCATGGACCCCGTCCTCCTCAAGGAATTTCCTCGACTTGGTGCGATGACGCGAGGATCACCAGGGTAAACATAACGGTCATTGTGAATGACAGTATCATCCACGGTGCCAGTGTGATGGGAGGAGACGAATGAGAGATGGCGAGTGAGAGGAGAGCTGTCTGAAGGATAGTCTGCGATGTCAGGGATGGAGCTGAGGGGAGGAACGAAGACAGTTGAACGCGACCCAATCGAGGTAGAACTACTTCTGCTGTCGACGGACAAGATCGTGCGAATGGAGCCGGTCGGGGAACGAGTAAGCTGCGAATCGGACACTGAGACAGGACGATTAACAGCTTCCCTGTAATCAAGTTAGCAACGACCGACAGAGAAACATAAGAACCACGCACCAGATACGGTTTACCCATTTTTGCCTCTCCAGAAGACTCTCAGCGGCCAACCTCTCCACACCATCAGCGTACATCATGTGGAACGGCACCAACATATCCATCAAGGGCTGTCCATCCTTCTCCGTACTTTGAATTCGAGCCGCAACAGTACCCACATCATCCCGAGCACTGGGATGTGTCGGGGAAGGAGCCGATTGCACACTTGTACAGTTCAAGAGATCCAGTGCAACAATACCACGTCCACCACCGGGCGCGAGCCAAGAGAGAAGCAACATGTGAGGATACAACAGGGCTTGACACCTTTGCCAACGGTAAGGCGGCGCAGCATGAACGTTGAGATACCAAAGGAGCCCAATATGAAGCGGCTAAACGGATAATGTTCAGCTTCCCAAACAGGAAGGAGATTAAAATAACTCACGGGTTCATTGCTCTGGGTGTAGGGACTGAACTGTCCGAGGTCAAAACCTGGAGGCAGGGCTCCACTACGACTGCTCCTAATACTTGCGCTATCACCATTGCTGTCCCGCTTTGGAGTTATCTGGTCACTGGCCGGGCGCAAACCGCCTGACTCACGAAGCCGAGCCCCAGCGCGTTGAACACGTCGCCGGATGCCGAACAAGCCTTCATTGTCAATAGGCGGAGAAGTAGTGTTGGTGTTTGAAGAAGACGGCTTGTCTTCAGCTGGGCGAGATGCAGGGGTTCGTTCCTTCCATGCTGAAACCAGATTTCGAACAGAAGCGAGAGGAGAACGAGGGGAAGTTTGAGGTCTTCGCAACGTTGCTGTGGAGGTCGGAGTAAAAGTTGACCCCGTATCGGTGTAAGATGCCGTAGTCAAAGTTCCTGAGTTAGCACCAGTGACCGTGTCAGTGCCAGTTTGAGTGTTAGTGTATGTATGAGTCAACGTGTCGGTGTATGTGCCTAGAGTATGTGTATATGAGCTAGGGGTGAGATATGAACCGGTCCTCGTGTAATCGGATGCGCCGGTACGAGTCGGAGGGGAGAGCAAGCTGGAATACGTGGGACGTGTCTCAGAGGCCGTGTAGGACCCGGAAGACCCGGAAGACTTGGTTGGAGAGGAAGGTCGTGAGCCGTAGCCATAGCTTGTGCTGCCGTAGCCATAGCCAATTGTGGTGTTGGTAGCAGAAGGAAGGAAAGGACTAGCTGAACGACCAGGAGCAGAAGCAATACGCGAGTGGCCACCACCCTGGCTTTCGAATACTGCAATCAGTTCTGTGGCACGTCCGGGAGGAGGCAAAGTCTTGTCGCTGCTTGGGTCTGTTGAAGAGCGAGAATGGCCGCTAGAGGGAGTACCTCCAGGAAGGAGCGTAGACCTGCGTAGGGCATCTGGAGTGGGATTGGCTGGCCTGTTTGCTGAAGTCGAAAAAGCACCAGAAGTTGGTCGAGATTCTTCGGTGCGTTCCGTAATGCGACTTAGGCGAATACGAGGGTCGGCCGGTTGAGGTGTGCGATTACGAGCGGTTGGAAGAGTAACATAGGACGTGGAGCCGGTGTAGGTACCGGAATATGTGCCAGTATAGGAACCTGTGTATGAGGTTGAGGGGGTGTAGGACTGTCCCCGGGACCACTGGGTAAGTGTGTTTTCGGTATTTGTAATCTCGTCGTCGATCGTATTTAGCGTTGCTTCAACCTCGTCTAGGGAATCGTCGTCTGTATACGAGGAATCGTCGTGGCGCATATGCTGCTCGGACTCATCTCGATCTAGCAAGAAAAAGATAGTTAGTATCGACACCCAAAACAAAGTATTCTTGTCTCAGACCTGAACGAGAAGTATACGAATATCTTGAAGGCGAAAGTGGCGTTTGAGTGTCGGTTGGTGTAAAAGTCGAGTAGGTTGCTGACCCGTAGGTTGGCGTCCAGGAGCTGGAAGGATTGCCGGACATAGTCTTAGTTGCAGAACATGGAGCCTGGCAGAAAAACCAACAGCTGCAGGGTTTGGGCAACGCGCACTTGTTGACTATTCTGGGCACTGGTTCAACAGATCTCGCCTTAGGGCAGGCCACCACGCGGTCGCGTCTGTTCACGTGACATAATTTCTGCTGCGTTCTCCGTCTTCCAGCGTCCTCCACGCACCTAATTTGAAGGCTTTGGAAGCTCGCACCTTCAGGAACAAGCAGCACGCACGACGTTACACATGCTACATCATATTCAACAGTGAATTTGGACTCTTACACGCTTGAATATTTACCACGGGCACGTTCAACTAGCGACCCCCACCCGATACGCTCCTGCTTCCGCTGGTCGAAAGTAACAGACTGCGCTCGAACATACAACACTTATGTAGTAAATAACACTGATGATTTGTGCTTCTTATGCTTGTGCGCCTGATGACCATCTCACCTCTAATTGCACCTGCGCCTCTTGACACTAAGCGTGAGAACTGTGTACTAATTGATGCTGTGCAATGAGTTTCGTTAAGTAATTGACTCCCCTCCGTTCACCTCTCATCATACCACCATCCGTGTTGAGTGGTTCCATTCATAAATCCTCGTTTCATAAACTTTGTACACTTGATCCGCCGAGATGTCTGACATGGAAGTTGACCAGCCAGTCCCGAAGGGCAAGGACAAGAAGGAGTCTGGAAAACCTAGGTTTGAGGTCAAGAAGGTATGGCTTCCACTCCCCACAGCGTGACGATACTTTGGCGAACGTGAAAGCCTGATCAATATTCCATCTGTAGTGGAATGCTGTAGCGCTCTGGGCATGGGGTAAATAATATAACCGCCGTTCCCAATCTTCCCTGAAAAGCTCACGCGGATCTTCATAGATATCGTCGTCGACAACTGTGCGATTTGCAGGAATCACATTATGGACTTGTGTATGTTGACTCTGCCAAGATATTCCTATTAGAAAGAGACGCTGATGCCGATGATCGTGAAGGTATCGACTGCCAGGCCAACCAAGTGTCAGCCACCAGTGAGGAGTGCAATGCTGCCTGGGGTATCTGCAATGTACGCTCTTGCACATATCTTTCTTCCCTTGCCCGACTAATCACCACGGTTAGCATGCATTCCACTTCCACTGTATCTCTCGATGGCTCAAGACACGTAATGTCTGTCCTCTGGACAACCGCGAGTGGGAATTGCAGAAGTATGTTTACCACTCCGGATTTATTCGTCATATTCGTCATGAACAACTTACTTCTCAGATACGGCCGGTGATTCATGTCGATTTGTATACTTGGTACCCCTATCGAGATTGTATATTAGACTTTTCATATTCATCGATTTCTTGCATCGGCGCATGTCTGAGTGCTCTGAGGGTTTCGAATGCAGTTGGACTGGTGTCCATGATTTAATGAGAAAACGGTGAAGATAAACACGCCTGGGCCAATGGGCATGCTGTAAGCAACCTTTCCACCTCCCCATACACACTCACACACGCGAAGGGATCCCTCCACCCAGACTCGGACTTTCTTTGCTACATGGACAGCGATTACGCTATCTGGACATTCTCTCAGAATTTTACTTCAGAATTTCGTGCTGCCCACTCAGGTTTGCTATCTACTAGTTGCTCCGTTATCACCAATCCTGAGCTTAAGGGAGTGCAGAGCTCGAAGCTCGATTGAACAATGCAAAGGCATCTCCGACTCCCGAAGTTATCCAATCGCTTTCCATGGGTCTCGCCAAGCTATCTAAAAGCCTAGCTGATGCCGCAGGATCGCTCCCAACGTACGATCAGAAGCTCTACGAAACGGCATGCCATCTCCCGTCCAGTCTACACATCACGATCTCAACCACGTTACTTATTCTTCCAGCAAATAAACGCCCTAGAGAAGAGTCTAGATGAACTCCGGACATCCGCGGCTCCCAAACCGAAGTTCGCCTTCAAACGGAAGATCCCAGCTACACCCTCCCCCGCCCCTTCAACAGAGCCGTCAACATCCACACCTATGCCAACAGCATCCTCGCCATCTCCGTCGTCGAATTCCTCCATTTCGCGTCACTCATACAGCTACCTAACAATTGATTCACTTAATGGTCCACCCCCTACCTCCGATCTCACCGTCTCGAACCTCGATCATTGTATCCTGAACCTCTTACCAACTGGCCAATCCCAGCTGGGCATCTCAGCCATTCATCTACGAAATATCGCGAACTCGGTCCTTCTTCTGCCGATGATTAATGGCAGCGCCCTTATCCACAACCTCTCGCGCTGCGTTATTGTGATGGGATGTCACCAAGTGGGTTGAAGATTACCTGAATGTGAGACTACCCACTAAACGCCTCTAATAAATTAGTTCCGCATGCACACCTCCGCCAAAGTCGACGTCTTCCTTTCGATCGCATCCAATCCGGTCATAGAGCACTGCCGTGACATTCGCTTTGCCACATATCCGCAGATCCTACTTCAGCCGGAACAATTGGGACCATCGGTGAGTTATTGCAGTTGCAACCGATCCCGAGTTAATCAGGGTTCCATTTCCGATCCGAAGGTCGAGAGCCCTTTGGCTGCTCAAGACTTTTCTCACATCCGGAATACGCCTTCTCCAAACTGGATCCACATGGATCAAATGGACATGAATAGGCCATGGCCCCGAAGTCCTCTTTCGAGTCGATCAGAAATCGAGGCTAGTCTACAAAGTATTCTTCCCCAGTAATTCCTCACGAGTAGACTGGCACTTTCCAGTATTTTCGCATTTAAGCGTGAAAATCACTCATCATTACACCCTCGACCCAATTATGGAAAGTTACAGGTCCGCGTGACCGCCCAAACTGGTAAGACCCACACTGAGCACTGCCTATACACTACAACTGTCAATACGATGCACAACACCACTTCACCTCCCCTCATCCTAAACCATACCGTTGGAGCCCCATTAACTACAAGTCGGTAATGGGTGACTCACTGGTGGAATGTATCTCGGGATTCTGTGGTGTTTGCTGTGCGTACTACCCGAAGCTGACTCAGTGTAAGGGTTAACGATTACACGAACTGACGACCTGGACACCGGACACCTCGTAACTTATACAGGTGTCGCCTTCAGTTCAGCAATCACGCAATGGAGTACCACCAGTATGTCTTTATCACTCGAATGGAAGGTTATTCCGCAACTTGCCGCCTAGACACTTACTGCTTGAGTCTTGACCCATTCTAGGCCGAGCTGGTTCCGATGGGATATGCTGTTGTGGTAGTCGATACGCGGGATGTTGCGGATCTTGTTGCGACGATAAGTTTAATGAAGACAACTTTGAGGATCAAGTCCGGAACGACAGGGCAGAGACTCGAGATCCGAACGCCCCCATTGAACAGCCCAAAATGACTCCGGAAATGACCGTACCGTCGTCGAGTAACGGACCGCAGACACAGGCGGAGGAGCACGCACATGAAGGGAGTGCGGTGGTGCAGAAAGAGGAGGCCAAGTCTCCGTCTTCATAGTGGAGCGGATCCTGGAATGTTTGGGAGTGTTTGGAGAACGGATTTCGGGGTGGGACCATCCGACGAATGTGTTTCCCGAGGGTACCGCCTCCGCTCCACCTACATTACTGCTCTAGATCTTCAGCAGCTTTGGGATACTCATGTTGAAACCTGCGTGCTCAATTTTCACCTGTACCAATGTTATGCACTGCCAGCATGTCCTCGAGACACTGCCGGGTGTCTCAACACTCTTTAGTTTCTAAGTGGTACGATCTGGTCTCCTGATCCCGGTGCAGACTGCAAAACGTCCTCCGATTGGCTTTTTGATCCGGGGCGATATACCCGTCAATTTGATGTATCTCCTGTCCCGTTACGTTGAGGCTTGCATGAACAAAACTCTATTCAGAGATCACTGAAGTTGGCGAGAAGTAGACGGCCGTCGAGTGAACTTACGCCTAGTATTCCTCTTGTCCCAGAGGAGAGGCCTGAAAAGACTGCCAGAGTTAGACGCTTGACTGCTCTCCTCGAAAAACCTCTGGGTGAGTGCCCGCTCGGTAACCCTTTGTCTGAGCATTTCTGGTGCGCCCCAACACCGCATTGCCCGTTACACCCCCCTGAGGCCTGAGGTCTGATGGCTATTCTTCCGTCGCCTTTCTGGGCTACCACCCAGGTAATGCGAGGACAGCGTAATAAGTCCCAGACACATTTATGCACGAAAAAGCCACCATGTTACTATCAGAGCTATCGCATGACCTCCCCTAAAAGAGTGGTTGTCCTTTGTACCCTCACCCTTTGAACTTCCCATCTGTGCTGATTTCGTTATACATCCTGTCAGCTATGTCTGTGCGTTTTATTATGTACACGGGAACTCAGAGGCGAGCCTGAGTTCGAACCCTCTTCCTTGCCACAGATTGTATTTCTTGATGCTGCTCCATCGCGACGTCACTTTTCTTAGCCCTGCCCAAGTGCAGCTGTCATAGTTATTGAGACAAAAACGTTTCCATATGGCATCGAAGAAGCCACCCAACGTCTACAGCCGAGTGCCCCGCCTGTCGTCTGGATCCCATTTCAACTAAATCGAGAAAGGTGGTGTTGACATGTAAGTTATCCAAAAGTCCACACCTGTACCCACTGCGTTTTAGCGAGGTGGTATTAATCATATTATTGTCCCACTCGACGAGGTCCACGTACTTGGGCATATTTTGGGGCGGACAGGACATGTCCGATTTGATTTATCAGTTTCAATGTGAGAGACCAAGTACATTTGTGGACCCTTTATGTTCCAGATATGATTGCAATCATATGACAGGAGAACCTTGAATTGGGCTCCATACTTCCTTGCCGTTCCCTTCAAAGGTAGTCCACGAGAGATTGAACTTGGATAACTCGTGCGTTGTATCGCCTTCCAAATTCTTCGAGCTGTTATTCTGTTTCCAGCGGATCTCTCAGGAGACAATCTCATCTCTCGTTCATCTTAAGCTGTATCCTCAGCAACCCAGAACCCTGTGTACGTCGCCTACCTCATCGAATTGGCCAGACCTATACAGCACCACCATTTATGGCCCAAGGCCAACGCGGTAGCAACGCGGGACTTATGATATATACAAACAACCGAAGCTATCAGTGCCGTTGCATAGGCCGGTTGTCTTTCTGTCGCTGGGAACAAAGGATATCCCCAGGTATCGTTGGTTACTCTCTATAAGGAACAACTATTGGCATTATTGTCCCGAAAAATCTCCGCCCCTCTCTTGGATCCTGATGGGCGGCAAACCTTGAGATCGACCTTGATGGCTCGATAAGGGGCTTGTACTAGCCACTGGACAGATATCGATCGCCAGGAAATCGCTTCAACCCGTCCCCTTCACCCAAGAGAACTGCACTAAATAAAGATTATGTTCAGTACTGGTCACTACTGGAAATCCAGTTTGATGGGTTCTTATTCTGCTGTGTTAGGCTTCTCTCGACATCCTCTTTATTAATACTGCTGCCGAGAGGGGATCAGGTTGGGTCAGGGGTAGGCATATCTTTGCAGATACACTGGATGTGATTCTACTGGCTACGGGTTTCCGAGCCATACCTCTATCTAGCCAGTACTTGATCGGGAGATGACGCCACATGCTGCGGCAACGATCGTAACTTTCTGGAGGGTTCTAGTTGCCCTGGTCGCAGCCTGTCAACTGTTAACGATTGAATCCTAGGCTGTGCTGCTGGCAAGGGAGTTCAAAGAAGTCCACTGTCACGCGTAGCTTTATCTTTTGATTCCAGCAACTTTTATAGAGGAGCACTCTCCAAGGCAGTATATCTTGTTCTTTTGAAAGGAAACAGCACTCAAGGACTTCAAACAAGCTACTCCGGGGTCCGTTCTCACCCTCTACCCTGAAAATTTGTGGCGCATTGCTTAGGCCCGCGGCGCAAGAGCTAAAGTATGAGTATGATGCACAGATTGACAAAGGGGACTTCAGAAGCGTGATCTTCTAGAGCTTTTAGGTAGTGTTATTGCGGTGCACTTATAGAATTGCTAACACGGTGTCAAATGGAGCAGAAAGAGTTCCAACTCAGGCGGAATGCTGTGTGGACTACGGGACAGGTCTGTGTTTCTCTCAGTTAGTCTCGTGGTTCTTGTATCCGATTCAGCTTATTGGATTTTTAACAGCAAAATATCTGAAAATGGCATGTGAGACCCGAAGAAATGAGACAGCCTTCTCACCGATTAGAGCCTTGAAAGTGTGTGGACCAAACGTCTCAGGAGTTTGGATGTATTCCTGAGGTGAGTCATACATATAACGGTGCCGCACTTGCGCGGAGCCGAAGCTCGCCATTTCCTGCCATTTAATGGCTTGGTGTAGGTATTGCCCCTCTATGTCCATCGTTTTTGTCATCATAAACAAATGTGGCCCTCCTCGGTTGCACTTCTATATTCGAGTCATAGCCAAGCACACTCTCATGTCCCCACATGCCTCTCAAAATATCGGATCTTCGCTATCCTCTCCAAGCTATATCCCGAACTGCTATTAAGCACATTTCCCGCGAGTGCCTAATAGTGGATAATCAATACTTTCTGATTTGTTTCCCCAGAACTCGCTCAGCAGGTCATCAGACTCATCTCCTTTGTTCCCTTAAACTGGAAGGTATGACGAGAATTGCAGTGAGTCAACGAAGATGACTGTTTTTCTGGGAATGTATGCTGTCTGAAAGATTGTTTGGGTTCACATGGAAGACTTGGGGCCATTTGTGAGCGTGTTTCGATATACGAGCATGCATACGTTCCGATCACTGTTACTGGTAATGGCTAATTGGAATCCTTGAGCGGCATTCTTATGGCCAAGGCGCGCCTGGAAAATTTCAGTATACAAGGCTCGTACAGCAAAAATGCTGTCGGATACAGGTATTTTTCGTACCAGTAGATGCCGCCTCGACCGAAGCGCGCGCTTCCAAGCATCCGGATGACCTGGAGCGCCTAACGCGTCTATTATGCCTTGGATTTCGGCCCAGATCTCATCGAGTGCTTATACAGACGCTGGTCAAATGGCTTTTGACTAGGTAAGTAGTATCCCCTGAAAGACGTGAGACTAGCAGGCGTTTGATTGCTCACGGTAGGAAGAAAGGAATTATTTCCACTTGTCTCTCCATGCATCCCGGAAATAACCAGATCTCCGTATATCCAGTGTCACATGTACACAGAGAAAGAAATCGTATTTGGCGGATCTACGAGGATACTTCATAGAACGCTCTTAACCTTAACTGTGTCAAGCGTATATATTCGTACATGCTAACAGCTTGTCCTCCCTAGGAAATTGTGTGATGTGTTCTTGATTCGGCTCCGCAGAGATCCAATGGAAGAGGGTAGATCACACATTGTTAGACCTTTGGAACAGCACAAACTGCTGCGGAGTAGTACCAAGAGGTTCGAGGGAATGATTCATGAAGGTATGGAAGATGGCTACCCCAACAGTCTCTTCCACTAGGATCGAGAAGAGTTCCTAGAAATATTTAGAAACATGCGTTGATATGAAAGCGGCGAGAGTGGACTTCCTATGCAATACAAAATTGGTTGCTTAACTCAATCTATACAGGAAAAGAGGTTGAGGAATGGGGGTTCGAATATGACTATATAAGAATTAAGTGAGATTATATCTAGAATGTTCGGTATGGTAACATTGAAAGAGCCTGGTCCAAAATACAACAAAGTACACCAAAACCAAAACCAAAACAATACAATATATTACAAAATGGTAAACATAAAACAAATCAGGAAGGGCTGTTGAATCTCATTTGTATCAGCTCTCAACCCGTAGATGTAGATCTAAACCCGTCGTACCTCATCAAACTAAGTCGAGGGTATATGGACCAAGCTGTTATACAGCTTGGTTAACAAGATACGAGTCCACCGGTGATAGGCTACTGCACCATGGTAGCTGTATCGGAAACACCAGATGCCTGAGGAGTTTGCATTGCCTTTGCAACAAGATTCACAGGATTGGGACTTGTATTGGTGCCCGAAGGTCCTGCTGACATTGAAACAACGGACTGCCGAGCAGCCGCTGGGACGCGCGGCCAAGTTACAGTCAGCATGCCATCCTGGATACCTGCGGTGACTTCAGATTGCTAAACACAAATGTGTTAGTTAATGACTCGGAGTAACTCGTAAGAAGGGATGACTCATACCTTGATACCCTCAGGCACTGCGATACTGCGGAAAAATGTCCCGTAACGTAGCTCACGGACAGACGTATTTGATGAGGAACCTGCACTAAGAGGTTCGATGGCAGATGTGGTTGACTTGGATTCGACATGTGGATTCTGGTCGTCATCTTGTGATGTTTGGGTTTGGGAGTTGGCGGTAGTAGACGCTGCGGCCGCAAGAGCCTCCGCGAACGGGTCGACTCTGTTTCCTGCTACGACCAATCTACGGTCTTTGATTTGGAGCGTAATGTTTTCGTTTTTTACGCCCGGAAGTTCAAAAACGGCTATGATGTTAGGAGACGAAGGATCGTCAACTAAATCCATCCTGTGAGTGATATTAATTATTCCAAGAAAATGAGCAAGCTCGTCGCTGCACGTACCTCGGTTTCCATCGTCCATTACACTCGGTCTTGATGGGGATAACACGAAACCCTTTGTGCCGAAGAACTTGGTGAACACCTCGAGCAACTGCCGCCCGAAAGTGAGGATTTTGTTGAAGTGAGGAAAATGTCAGAGGATTTGGAGGTGCTGGGGAGGTCTTACTCGAAGGCATTGTGAGGTATGAGGTATTTCGAGGTGTCCGAGTCGTCTTAAGTATGATGTCAGTATTTATACCGTGATGGTGTTTCCGGACCCCCTGACAGCCTGCATCTCAGATCCGTATGACTCATTATGTGAATATAAGATATATCCAGATCCTAGCCCGGGGCTGTCCGGGTGCGAGTCGGTCTGTGAACTGTGCCACGTGTGTCTGGGCAGGTCTGGCTGTGCAGGTCCAGGGGTCTGTGACCAGCGAGCGCAGAGAAAATTTCCAAGATCAGGCTACTTCATGCAATATACACATCGTCAGCTCAAGGCATACCTGACGAAGAAGGAAAGGTTGTCGGTAGTAACTTACTAAGTATTTGGTCTTTTGGGTTGTCGTTCTGATTCAGCAAGCGTAACGTGGGATTTTTGGATGAGCCAGCTTGGTCATGATTACATAATCATACAATGATCACATGTCAAAGTACGCTCTCCTTAGTTTTAGACTTGCTGAAAATGAGTAAGGTGGTTTTCGGTAGGATTTTTTCCCCCTTTACATCTTCTCTTCTTGCTCAATTATTGCTTCATAGTCGGGAATGTGCCCTACAACATGGGCGAGGACCAACTTATCGACGTCTTCAAGAGCGTCGGACAAGTTGTTGGATTTAGGTACCCTATTCAAGAAAGGTGTTTGAAACGACGTTAGCTGAAACAGGATTTCAGACTTGTTTTTGACAGGGAAACAGGCAAGCCTCGTGGATATGGTTTTTGTGAATTCGCCGGTATGTCTGAACCAAAGCAAACTCTGAAATCGAGTACTGAGCATCAAGCCGAATTGTCCCCTTCCAACATCTCCGTTGCCATCAACCCCTTTCAACCCGCTCGAAAACCGTGCCAACTCATCTGTGAATATGGCGGCCAAAAATGCATCGGTGTGCGGGACATGCTTGGTTGCTATTATTTGACTCGTTTCAAATCGTCTCATCAACCGCTCTTCCTGAACGTTACTTCTACCTATGGATATCTCTGCTGTTGAACCACTCCGTTCCTCAAACGCGACTTCACCACTTGTACTTGCAACATGACGGGTGATGAATCAACTCGTGTGATTGCCTGTTCGATATGTCAAATCTGTGCTCTCCGAGATTCATTTGGCGTCAATGACTCGAATGTTGCAATTTCGCGATGTGACTGGGAAATGGTGCCACAACGTCGTACTGCGTGAATCGGCCACAGATCATGAAACTGCGTTGAGCGCTGTTCGTAATCTTAACAACGTTGATGTCGGTGGGCGGCCTTTGCGAATCGATTTGGCCGACTCGGATCCATTCCTTGAGGGCAAGACGACGGTACGAGGTGAATTAGTAGATGGAGGGTATCCTGGGCCTGCAGAGCCTCGTCATAGGGGAGGTGGCCGTGGCCAAGATGGTGATTTCTTGTCTCAAGTACCCCCTGGTGTTCAGGTCCCCAAAGGAACGAGTGTTTTGGACCATATCAGCGCGACCCTTGCTAAGATGCCGCCCAGTCAGCTTATGGAGGTTTTAGCTCAGATGAAGGCGCGTCTCTTCTGGGTGTTGTGGCCTTCAATCACTAACCGCAGTTCCCCTGTACACAGGCTTTCATCATCACACATCAAGACCAGGCTCGCCAACTCCTTGTCAAACATCCCCAATTGTCATATGCACTCTTCCAAGGGCTGCTGTTGAACAACATTGTTGACCCCGCAATTCTTCAGCGGATGCTTGAGCAAACTGCCACTCAGCATTTGGGTACGGCCGGTACTCCTGCAACACCTCCCCATCCTCCGATTCCGCCTGTCCATATGTCTCAGCCTCCCCCATTCGTCCCTCCGCCGGCGCATATGCCATATCAGGCGCCTGCACCTCTGCCAGGGATCCCTCCGCCTTCTTCGCTGCCGCCCGCTTCGGCGATGTTCCCTCCCACGGGTATGCCCTATTACCGGCCACCGCCTCCTGCAGGAGCAACGCAAACGCCTGCATCACCAGCGCCTGCAACTGCAACCGCTCAGCAACTTCCCGGAGCACCTGCTATTAGCGAGAGTCAGAGGGTTAGTGTGCTTGTTTGTTCATTCGATGAGAATGAAACTGATATGGAACTCCTGTGTTTCTCATACAGGCCATGCTAATGCAGGTTCTTGCCTTGGCCCCGGAACAGATTAATGGACTTCCGGAGAACGAGAGGGCAGCTATTATGCAGCTGGTAAGTCTCCGTTCCATGATCCTGGTATGCAGCTAACCATTGTGAAACATGACAGCGTACTCAGTTTGGGAAGCTGGCCGGATGAACGGACGCTATGAGGACTAGAATCCCTGGGAGTTGGCGAGATACCCTCCGTTGATCTGTTCTGCGAAACATTCATACTTCCTTGACTACGCCGTTTCATTTTCTGCGCTGTTACGCAAGATGTGGAAAAGTAATTTCAGCCTTGCTCTCCGTTTATTTTCCGAATGGTACTGTATCCACGACTTATGAGAAATGCAAAGCGAATAGGAACCACATTGTGCTGTTCGAGTGATGCGTGAACGCGTGAACATTGAACGACGTCCTGCAGGGTTATGGCCGTGTGAATAGTATACTGGTTATAGGACCGGCTAATTGTGAATTTCTTTCGTGACTCGCAATTCCAGTGATTTTTGGAACGTGACTAGATCGATTGGATGGTGGCCAAACGGTTCCTCTCTCTTCTTCCAAGATTAAGCCGGTCCTCAATACAGCTCTGCCACGTACATCCACGTCCCCTCCGCACTGTCTGGCTGCATCCACCGCTCTCAAGATCTTGTGCAATGGCCCATCCAGTCGCTTCTTCGTCCAATCCTGTACAGATACCAGCTCTCGAGAGCCAACATGCTGATGGCCAACCAAAAACTCAAAAGCCCGCTAAAGATAAGAAAGCCAAGGCTGCCGCTGGTGATGCATACCCCTTGGAGGTGTGTAGTACGTCTCTTGTGGTTCGGGGGGAGCGTGTTTAATGTAGGATCAACAGCTCCAGCCCCCTCCTGCGTTTTTCGATCACCGTATTAAAATGTTCGAGGAATTGAAGGCTGAATATGATGCGTTTGTTGCTGGTCGGTATCCTGTCAGTTTCAAAGCACGGCCGTGTTCAGAACCAATGGTTTGCAGCGCGACCACGCGAGGAGATCACAATTACTTTGCCTGATGGTTCGGAACGGAAGGGAAAGAGCTGGGAGACCACGCCCATAGACGTCGCGAAAGAGTTGTCAAAGAGTCTTGCTGAGCGCGTTGTGATTGCGAAGGTATGTCGTCACATTGTCTGTTAAAGTATTTAGCTCACTATATGCGTCGGCAGGTTGATGGAATACTCTGGGATCTTGAACGTCCACTCGAAAAGTCCGTCAAACTTGAACTCCTTGGTTTTGAACATCCTGAGGGTGCGTACGAAACCTGTTATCAAATGGACTACAATGACGTGTGCAAATCCTGCTAGGTAAGAAGGTCTTCTGGCATTCTTCTGCTCACGTTCTTGGTGAGGCCGCTGAACGGCACTATGGTTGCCATTTATGCCTTGGTCCTCCTACCGATGATGGTTTCTTCTACGAAATGGCTACTGATAGGCCAGTTTCCAACACCGACTACCCCGCTTTGGAGAAGGTCTCTGAGATGGCCATCAAGGAGAAACAAAAGTTTGAGCGCTTGGTCGTGTCTAAAGAAAAGCTACTCGAAATGTTCAACGTGAGTCTTGTTGGACCCTGGGGTTGCCCGCATGCGCTAACCTGCACCAAGTATAACAAATATAAGCAATACCTCATCCAGACCAAGATCCCTGATGGCACTTCTACCACCGTCTACCGCTGTGGTCCCATGGTGGACCTCTGCGTCGGCCCCCATATCCCCCATACTGGAAAGATTAAGGCGTTCATGATTACCAAGGTAGATGAATAGCTATTACCTCCAAGTCTGACTAACATCTTTATCAGAATTCGGCTTCATACTTCCTTGGAGATTCCGCCAACGACTCGCTCCAACGCATTTACGGTATTTCCTTCCCCGACAAGAAGCAACTTGTGGAGTACAAGGCCTTCCTCGCCGAGGCAGCCAAGCGCGACCACCGCAAGATTGGCAAAGAACAAGAGCTCTTCTTCTTCCATGATCTCAGTCCAGGGAGCTGCTTCTTCCTGCCGCACGGTGCCCGTATCTACAACGCCCTTGTCGAGCTCATGCGCGAAGAGTATTTCAAGCGTGGATACCAGGAAGTCATTTCACCCAACATGTATAACAGCAAGCTCTGGGAGACTTCCGGACACTGGCAAAACTACAAAGATGATATGTTCGTGTTGGATGTTGAGAAGGAGAAGTGGGCCTTGAAGCCCATGAACTGCCCTGGTCACGCCTTGATCTTTGACTCGAGAGATAGGAGTTACAAGGAACTGCCAATCCGAATGGCCGAGTTCGGCATCATTCACAGGAATGAGGCTTCCGGTGCTTTGACCGGTTTAACTCGAGTGCGAAGATTCGTGCAGGATGATACCCATGTATTCTGTATGCCTTCCCAAATTGAGGAAGAAATTGGCGCCCTCTTCGACTTCATGAGACACATCTATGGTCTCTTTGGCTTTGAGTTCAAGCTCGAGCTTTCCACTCGTCCAGATAATTACCTCGGAACGATCGAGACCTGGGACCAGGCCGAAGAGGTACGCGTACATGCACCTCACGTTGAACTGGTCTGATGATTCGTACACCAGCAACTCAAACAAGCTCTTGAGGCCAATTATCCTGGCCAGTGGGAGATTAACCCTGGAGATGGTGCTTTCTATGGTCCCAAGATCGACATTACCATCAGTGACGCTCTCCGCCGGTCGTTCCAATGCGCTACTATCCAGCTTGACTTCCAACTTCCTGAACGGTTCAATTTGAAGTATCGTTCGGCAGATGAGGCCGCGGCTAGGCCTGTCATGATCCATCGTGCGATTCTCGGTAGCTTGGAGCGGTTCATCGCTATAATTACAGAGCACTTCGCCGGCAAATGGTACGCGTTAGGCCGTTCGCCATTATGAAACACATGCTGATGTCCCACCGCTTTTCACCCTAGGCCATTCTGGCTCTCACCTCGGCAAGTACTCGTCATCCCCGTCGCAGCTCCTTACGTGAGTTCCACTCCTCTTAACATCTTCTGGCTGTGTCTCTGACATTCATATGATTTCTCCCCCTTTCTTTCATCATCTGCCGTACCCTACCCGGACGCTTGATCTGATGGGTGATGGAAAATAGAAAGAATATGCTGCGGAGGTTGCAGATCGATTGACAAAGCTTGGTTTGTGGGCTGACGTAGACAATGGCGAGAACACACTCCCCAAGAAAATCCGGAATGGCGAGATTGCGCAGTACAATTTCATCCTCGGTCAGTATTCGCCTTCTGGGTTTAGTATTCCTGGCTGACTAGATCTATCTTCATCTTCGACCTCTCTGATCTGCCTTCTATGCCGACCATATGCTGTTCGAAATTCGAAATCATGCTGCGCTTGCTTCCACCATGGGTGTTCTTGCCCGGTGTCTACCTTTTACTTGGGTTCTCGAATATTCGACATATTCTCCTTCTTTCACACTGCACCTGTTTACCATGGTTCTTATTCACCGTTGTCACCGTGCAACCTCATTTCAAAAATCCGGCCGAACGTCCCTGTCACCTCCAACTGGGACCCCGGAAACTGTATGTGGTATTTGGCTGTGTTCACCCGGTGCGACACTCGTTGCGTGCGCCCGCAATCGTTACACGTGGATCGCGCTCGCCGTTTTATCCTATTGCATCGGAATTCGTCGGTGTCCCGGGCGACATGAACTAAAATAGTGGTCGGCCAGGAGGAACTCGACGCGCGTTCAGTTAACGTCCGTAATCGCGATGACGTAGGCACCAAGGCGCGCTCCGAGACCATTCCCTTGGATGAGGTTATCCAGAAGCTTGTCGCGCTCAAGGAGAGTCGGAGCTTGCAGAACAAGTTGGTTTGAGTGAGCCCTAGCGCATAGCTGTTAGGAGCCCCGATTGTTTCTATTGTAGACAAGGTCACCGGTATGTCGCCTGTGTAGATAGCTATATATTTTTACTGTCGGATGCCCTGATACACTTGAAAGTCGTGACGGCGTCGGTAATAATCAACGAACGAGCGCCTTCGAACCCTATCGTAGCGCCAGCAATGGTCGATCTGAACTCAGACTCTACCACCTTCTTCCTTTCTTCCGACCCTTCGGAGGCGGTGTTACTTGGCCTGAAGTCAAATTCACATATAGGGTTCGTTCCTTGAGATGTCGTCGCCAGTGTAACCGGCGACATTCCAGTCCCATATAGCGAACGCACCATAACGAGCCTTTAAGCGAATCGACAACGTAAATGTGCGCCTCAGGCAGGAACGATGATTCGGGTCCCACTGTCCAATCTACTCGAGCGTGTGACCGAGGAATGACATGATATTATGGTAAGTGATGGTCAGATCCTCGACACCCGACAAATAGGGGGAGAGACAGAGGAGATGATTGCTAAGCTCCCCTGTTCGGCTGACTGGCATAGAATCAACTTTCACGACATGGAAGGAAGATAACTGGAACAGAACTACAATTATTGGATTTGAAATATTGAGGAGCTGCTAGCAGATACTTAAGAACTTTGAGCCCTGCCACCCCCCTCCGCGGGCGATCTCTCAGTGAAAATCAGCAAAATATTAATAATAATAAAAGAGTGGCGCTGCTTATGAAGGGCATGAATAAATGGATATTGGGTAATGCGAGGTTCATCGGCCGATTGATAGGACGTCCAAGAGACTTTAGATTGACTAAGTTTTCTCTTGCCCTACGGCCTTTCATGTCCATCCTTTGGAGGCCGCATAGGGTTGCCGGAGATGAAATGTCTTTGAAGACACCTCGGGGATGGTGACAAGGGAAGGCCGAGCAGTTGACTTGCGGGTATGCGCATTTTGTATCATTCATCATTCAGTGGTGGCACAGATAACACTCAACGTTGATTAATACCCCATTTCTCAATGATATATATTGCATTAAGGGTCCGAGTCTCGTCGGCAGTTTACGTGATTTCGCCATTAGGAAATGTAGATCATTGAAAGGCTATTTCGAAAGGCTATTTATTCCTGACACACCGGAGAAAGCTTGCGCGTCACAATGCGGCATAAAGATACAAAGGGTGCTAGGCTAGTCACTGAGCACCAGGAGCCTCGAATCTTTCCCCTGAGTTTATGAAGCAAGTATTTCCAGAAAACAACTTGAAAAGAAAGGCTGTGAAGGACGTCTGAGGCACAACTTGGTTGAGATGATCAAACGTCGGCTGTTCACACGTACTAGGTCAGGGGGCTTATTGTCATGACACCGTTTACATATCCATCTATCAAAACGTGGACCCCTAGTATACTGCATCAACTTAGCTGTTTAAATATGCACCAACTAATGAAAGGGATGATCAGGTTCCAGTATTTATGATTTTGGTGCAACAAAAACCTCTCGTGGCATCGTTAACATACCAGCAAATTTAAGCCAAGGGGGTAATTAGCCTGGACAACTCTAATCACATCCTCACTGAAATGCTGTTTCAGGTGTAGGTCCAGGTCATCGAGCATGCGAGGTTCTGAGTCATCAAATATTTCTGTCCATGCAAGGTCATTCTCAGGCATTTGTCAATGTGCCCCCAAAGATTCTTCCCGTCACTCATTGGAAAAAAATCCCAAGGCTTCTGTGAGTGCGGAAGGGATGCTGTAAGTTGTTGATCAACCCAAAGAAACTCAGCTCATTACCTTAGCTACCTAGCTGGGGCCATCCACACTTATTAGGCCAAGTGGTTGATGAGGCCCTTGTGAAGCGGTGCTAGCATACGTATTGCCGAAGTGTGAGCAACCCATATTTTCTTCCAGATAAAAGACCGTGACTTGACCGGCAATTTCGAAGACACGACGAACCCCGGGGGGGTTACTGCCGTCCTTTCGGGGACTGGGTTGTAGGCACTGACTCCTTGGCAATCAGAAACACTCATCCTATGTTGGGATGAGTATGTTTGGAGTGATCCAGTAAGCCAAGTGGCCCTCGACTTCTAGGCAGTCGTTTTACTGCAGTCCAAATCTCATTGTTGCCCAAGCCATCAAAGCTGGATGACTGCTGGACTTAAGTAGATTGACTTAGTGAAGCCTGTGATGATATATCAGCATGCTTGACTAGGCGGATGCTTGCCACTTGGGTTGACAAACGAGAGCATTGAGTTTAATGCACATGCTACGGCACAGAGCAGGGAACAAGTGCAGTTTTCAGAGGACCAATTCTTTACGGTGGTGGATAGCAACAGAGGATAAGTCGACCAAAGACTGCCGGTTTCAATCTCGCACTTTCAGAGGCAAGGGCGTTCATGAAACCCCCAGACAAAGAGCTTGAGATGCGATATCAACAGCCGTTTAAACATCGATTCTCTTGACCAGAGCGTTTTCAGTCAAACCGGCGGTGAAATTTTCCAAAGAACGGGGTTCGTGATGGGCAGGTAGCTTGTCTCAGACCCTTAGTTTGGAAAGAGAAAGTTGGTTGATCAAATCATCAAATCTTGAAGCCTAATGACAGACCCCGAATACCCATATCACCTTGCTTTCGTTCTCACTGAAATCAGAGCAGACGAAAACGTCATAAATGTGATGGTGCACATGTAATCAGTAAACAACACATTCTAAATTTTCCATCCCACAATGCGAACTTTTTTTGCATCCCTCTTATAGACCCGGCACACTGTGAACAATTGAATTTGGCGGAGATGCGATTCAGGACTTCCGGTTTTGATCCCTTTCAGCCATTAAAGGTGCAATGACGTCAAAAGCCTCAAACAGGTTGCCACGAATCACCGAACGGGGTTGTTTTCGCCCTTCAACAGATTCGGAGCATGTATGTATTGAATATTCAATGATGTACACAGTTCTCCGTTGGTGAGCGATGTTCTTAGCCACCAATCTCGGCTGGGATGTAGGCGTGCAGCTCTTCTTCAGGGGTGACAGCGGTAGAGCTGAGAGATTGGATAGTATCAGCAGCATTCGAAGTCTATGCAGGCGAGCAACCATGGTCTAGTGACACGAAAATTCAGCAAGCTTCCTCAATCCCCTCGCTGCACGAATGTGAGCTCATATGATCAAATAAGTATCAAGAGTGGAAAATCAACGCCTGATACCATGGCGTCGTGTATATCCTTTTGACGGTTGTTTCCGAGATTTTTTCGAGAAGCGGTACCATATGCGCCCATGCATCAAACGAGAAACCTGAGGATATACGGGTGCCTAGAGATAGATACAGCAGTTGGTACTGGTCCTGTAGAGGCACGCCATTTTACCCAATAAATTTATTCCGCAAGTGGGGAGAAGGCCTAGGAGGCGAGACGCAACTGCCAAATGAATTACCAAATCCGACGCCCACTTCAGGAACGAGGATGCATTCAAATATTTGCCTAAAAAAGTCGAAGTTTGTATGTCGTGCTAGCTATTTACACTACCTCTAAGTTGAAGCATACATTCGTTACAAGTTGTAGTTTCGGAGGCGTCGACTGTCACAAAAGTAGTTGAATGATATTAAAGGTCTTGAGCACGGAACCCAGGTCAGAACAAAACACGAAAATGAAATCTAGATTAACAAGTATACAAGGTTCATTAAGCCTCGAGCTGCTCAACCCGCCACACCTTGATGACACCTGTCCGATCACCACTAACAATACCCCCTCTAAATGGCGAATCAATGGTTGTCAACACGGTGATGACGTCTTGGTGATTTTTCAACAGGTTTTGTTGATTATATGTTATCAGTGATATTCGCTGCGCCGGGCGATTGCTATGGATACCACTTGGGGTTGGCGGGCAGGTCTCAACATACATTGAGGCAGTCCCACTGGTGAGGTTACTGTAGGATAGTTAATATTGGCCCACGTAGATGAAAAGAGTATTCCATACCTGTACGTTGGCCGCTCTTGCTCCGATTCCAAGCCACTCAGGACCGCAGTCTTCTCTATCTTCCCCATGTCCCAGAACCTAATCTTTCTATCCTCGGACCCAGTGATCATGAATCCTTTGCCACCACTCCTCGACGGATTAGAATCCACCATCAGATCGTTGAATTCCGACCTCTGCACCATGAAGTGCCCACCGAAATCCAATCCGACCACCATAGAGCGGACGTCAGGAGCAGGTGAAGGCAACATCTCAGCCTTACTCGTCCCAGGAAATACACCAGGTAATCGCCTTTCGGACCCATCGCCCATTCCGCTCTGACTTTGTGTCTGTCTTGCGCGAACCATTGCTGCAATGGCGGCTGCAGGGGACATGTCCGCACTCGTTCCAATCACTTCCTGTGGTTCTGGTAACGGATCTGATGTAGCTCCAGTCCTAGTCACGAAGGTCTCTACCAGCACGGACTTTTCAATGTCCCAGACTTCCACCAGGTTCGTTGTTTTGCGATCGGATGAGGTCTTCCTTGAGGTTTCGACTGCGACCATGATCCATTTCCCCCGCCCTTTTGCAGGGTGAACAACACACTGATGCACGCGAGTTGATCGGCCAGACGTGGATGCAGATACACCAACATGCCAGCTCTTGAGCATCAACCCGAATCTCTTGTCCCACAGCGTCAAGATACCAGTTGACGTCCCCACAATGATCCACGTCTTTTTGCGGTCAAGGCAGATGCACGTAATAGGCCCATATTGTCTAGGATTTTCCATTCTATGCAATACACGCATGGTTCGCAGGTCTAAGATGATGATGTTAGAATGAGTTGTCCCGAGGATCAGATTTGATGCAGAATCTAGTCGCATCTACTGTGTCAGCGTTCGTTTTAGAAGGCCACAGCATACGCTTACCAGAGTCATAATGAGTCATGCAAGTAACATACTCTCCGGGGTTATCGACTCTATACTCTCTCACAACCTGTAACTTGCCATATTTCGGCAAGGCGCCACTCTGAGTCACATGGACTCTCACAACGTGGACACTCCCGTCGTCCGCCGCACTCGCGAAACAGTGCGTCCCTTCCAACATGCAAACACACTTTACACGCGCATGGTGTTGTCCGTACGTGTGTCTCGGTTTACTTGTTACATTCCTTTCCAGCCTTGCCGTATCCCAAATCTTCACCGTTTTGTCATCTGATGCCGAAATGAAGAACATGTGGTCAGGAGAGACGGCGAGTGCAGTAATGGCCTCGGAATGGGATGTGAGGTTGGCGATGAGGCTGGCTTCGGTGCGCCGACTTGACCCATCACGGGACGTGAATGTGTGCCGTACTGCCCCTCTTCTTCGTATAGGGCCTTCATGAACCTTTGGCCCAAAGTCGTTCTGCAGCTCGCGGTTGTTGTCAAGATAAAGGTTCTCCAGTAAATGACTAATTCCGGGATCTTGGCCATCTACGACCGATCCAAGTCAGACAGGTTGTTTGATGCGAGGGTACTTGTTGACATACCGTAAGTGGATATGGGCTGTATTGAAGGAAGCCTCGATCTGTGTGGCCTGGTAACCGTCGAAACGGACACAGGCGAAGACCTGCCAGATCTCTCTGGAGAACCTTCGGAGTCTCTCACAAGCTTGGAGTGTGCCTCCAATAAGCCGACAGCGTTCATCTTGCTTGACCCAACAGCAGGCGCAGCCTTCGCACCATCCATTATAACGCTTCCGCCAATTTGCAGCCGGCTCAGAGGCCTAAACGAAGTGGAGTTCGTCGTGGAGACCACACTCTCTGTTGGACTCCCAGGTCGTTCAATTGTTGATGCAACAAAGGGTGCTGCAGGTGCGGAAGGTGTTGGTAACGGTATTGCAGCTGAGGCGACGGAGGCGGGTGGGGATGGTATAGTGGATGGAACTGAGACGAGGGGTGAGCTGGAGGCTGGAACAGGTGACAAGGCACCCTTGGGTTCCCTCGGGGAATGTGTGTGTCCATGACCTAGAGCCAAAGACGATGCTGATCCATTAATAGTTGCCAAGCGCCTCTTCAGGTCTTCAAAAGGCGCTCCGGTACTACTGGTCGTGCTGCCAACTTCAGCGCTCGACAACCGACTTAATTTCGGAGGGCTCATAATCGGCGCCCGACTCGAGGATTTATGAGATCCAGATGTAGCGGTAGTCACGATCGACAGCCTTGATGGGCGGGGCACATATTCGGACATGCTACTGCGAGCCCTGAGGAAGACGGTTTGTGGAACAACTCCGAGCTTCTGCAGCTCAACGTCGCCAATGACCTTGAGGCTCTTCCCATCATCTGGTTCAGAACTAAGCCGGGAAGAGAAACTGGACGGAACAGGTATCAGAAAGTTGGCAAAGTCAAGGGTAGATCACTCATACCTGGATGTCGCGTTTGCAAGCTTTGAAATATACTCCCGCATTGCCATGAGCTTGATCTCGTCACTTTGAGTCATCCCAAGCTGTTGTAGCTTCCCGAGCTGGGCTTCATCCCTTGGACCAATCTCAGTATACATATATTTACATCAGGAAATATCAAACACTCACTCTTCAGATTTCAACTTGGAGATTGACCCAGAGCCCTTTCGCAGAGACACAACACTTTCCCGCGGCGATTCAGTTTTGCCGGTCTTTCTTGGACCTCTCCAGAAACCTGTCTTGTCGCCTTTCGTGGCCCATTGAACGGATGCATCAAGAATCTGTCTTGGAAGCTGCAAGAAAGGTCGTGAGCTAGGGAGAAAGCGGTCACGTTGCACAACATACTGGATTCTTCATGGCCGTCAACAGACTTCGCTCATCGATGACGGCGACATCTGACTTCAAGAAATGCTTCAACGAAGGATAGAGGATACACCAAACATCTGTTGGCGGTAGATGTTGGGCAGCAGAGGTAATAAATGACGTGGCACCTAAAGTAGCGTTCACGACGTTTGAATAAGTTTGCTCCATGAAGAGAATGAACGAACCTTGTCGTATCCACACGTTTGGATGATACAAAAACCCAAGCGTGGCGCTCATCAATTCCCATATCCGCATCTTTTGGAACAAGCCGAGTTCACATAAACTCGTGAGTGCAGCTAGCACTCTCGCAACAACCGTTTCCTCCACATCTGGCCGGCATGTCAATCACAAACCCTCGTTATATGCGCGAACAAGACGCACCAGACAAAGCCTGAATCATCAATGGCAGGATGTAGTCCTCCAAACTCCGACCGCCAGCACATGCAGCCACATCTACAATACTGTCGAAGAATGCATACCGCAGCAGCCAGTCTCGGTCGTTCAGATACGTGATCATGTGACTCAAGAGTACGTCGTTGGTTCTCTGTCGACCGAGAAATATACAAAGGGAGGAGATATCGCGGAGAACAGCACGTTTGACGACACTCGATGGATCTATTAGAAGGGCAGAGAGATGTTCTTGAATGTGTGCTTGGAGTTCTTGCATGCTTGCATCGTATGATACCTAGTAGTTTGGTTAGGTCCAAGCAAGTAACTCAAAAAGACATCGACTTACCTCAAAATGTCCATTCTCGGAGTCATGTGTATCAGGCGATAACACGAAGGTTCCATGAGCTTTCAGGGCCTGTCCCATTTCGAGGTATCGTACAGCCGTGTCTGCAAGTTGGACAATACATTGCGCATATGTACAGCGTACCAGAACTTCGGGGTCTTGTACAAGATGTCGGATGTTAGGAATGATGTACTCAGGAAAGATGGCGGCGTTTGAAGGTGTGATTACTGTCACCAACATCAGCTGTTTTTAGTGAGTACATTGCGACTACTCAAAATCGTGTTGAGCTCACCACTTGTATTAATGTTCTCAGCGAAGATGCGCGAACAAGTGCAGATTCGTCATGAAGGAGGTCTACAATGTAGGGAATCATGCGATCTAACTTGGCTTCATCCGTGAGGTGACAAGATAGCGCGAGAAAGACGTCTAGCGCCCGGATTTTGGAACTGGGGAGGGAACAGTTCCTGATATTCGCGGTTACGAGTGCAAGAAGAATAAGGGCAGGCCCGTCTAGGATGTATTAGTTGATGAGGATCCAGATTCGGTAAAACAGTCACCTTCAAGAGCAGCACGCCTTCCACCGGGCAAGGTGTGGAGTTTGGAGTCACGGTTGGGTATGTGAAGTTCTACTGGTAAGATGTCCTAGTAAGACGTTAGTGATTGGTTGAGAGAGGAAAGAAGCGATACAAACCTGGAATGGTTTTGACAAGGACGCAAATGTATTATAATCGATCTTCACGTCCATCTCTGGCACCTCCTCGGAAGACTCTTGTAGAATATAAGGCTCTACGCTCTCGTAGTCGGCCCATATACGCTCTAGTCTATGATCTGAGTCGCTTGGAAGGACGTTGTGATTCGTACTCTGAGAAGGGGGGGTTATGTTTGAGGTTGAAGAATTAGATTTGAGGGTCGTATTTGAAGTTGGAGGGGCAGCCGAGGGCGGAGAATAAGGGGGATTTGAGGGCATTTCGTTGATAGATGAGACATAGTTGTGTAGGAAGGAGTAGAATGTTTCGGGGAACACTGTTCCTCGCGATGTGTGCAATAAGGCATCGAATGTCGGTCGTTGATTCGGGTCAAGTTCAATCATCTGCTTGATCAAGTTCTACTAGTGACAATTAGCTGGCTGCAGGCAAGATACGTTGAGATAACTCACCCTTATTCCGCCGTCCTCGATTTGTGCCAGGTGTGTATCCACATTATACTCTCCCTCTCGATACTTGAATAGCTGGCTTAAGGTGAAAAGGGGTGCACCTTCGAGGAACAGTTCGGCAATTACACAACCAGCACTAAAGCAATCCATCGCCTCCGTCACTTTGCCATCCCGCTTGCCTTCCAATTCACCCATGGCAATCCTCGATTTCTTGGAACTGATTTCGGGATTCTCCGCTGCCGTGTAGAAACGTTCTGGGGCAATGTAGCACGTTCTGCGGCCAGAGGTATCGAAAAAGAACGAGAAATCGGAGGGGTCATCCAGTGGTAGATAGGTGGGTTTGTATGAGGCAAAGTCGGTCAGATATACCCAGTTCCACGACGTCACAAGTATATTTTCAGATTTGATGTCACCATGCGATACCTTGCGGTTGCGAGCGTCCCGAAGCGCGTTTAGCAGCTGGAAAGCAATCCATCGTTTCTCCACCATGGTCAGGAACGGTCGCGTGCTACGATAATGAGGATGATATTTATTACGATCTAGTGGGGAGAGACACACCTAATGCGATCATAAAGGTTGCTCGCAAGCCATTGTCGAATGATATACCCTGCCTTGTCCGTCTCAGCAAAAGCCTGGTAACTGTAGACATTCGCGATATCAGTGAGCGCCTCCTTCTCGACTGTGAAGCTCAAACTCAATATCCAATTTCCTACTTCAATATTCGAGCAAACACACCTTTAAGACGTCGATGATACGTCCGCAGCGACAAACCAGGGTCCGGCTTAATGAACACTTTCACAACCAAGAAGCCGTTTCGGTGCCGACATTTCACGGTCTTCAAAAAACGAGCAGATCCAAGACTTCGTTACAAGAGTCAGGCAATTACTCAACTATACTCTCTAAGATATCACTCACCTCTTCTCGTAGACGATGTCTCCACCAAGTTCAGCTACGAAGGAGTCCAGTGCACCAGACGTGCGAGTGAGATTGAAACCAGAATGTGCGTTTCCCATGTCGAGGTGATTAGGTGTAATTATGTCAATGTATTCTTTCAACTCAAGGTGTTAGCATGATGTGAAAGGTTCGGGTGGTAATCGGAGTCGTGAATGGTAATGAATGCCAATGCAGTGACGCTCTTGCCTCGTATGTCATCCTCAGTCGGGGTCCTTGTTTGGCTTCATGGGCGCAGCCAAATATTTTAAATATTATCCCTTGGCCCAACCTCCGCCGCCCACATTTAGATTTGTCCCGGTTGCGACTACTGCCTCTCCTTCTGTCCTGTAGAAAATGCTTCCCTAACAGAAGTGTTGTATTGTGGTAAAACCAGCAGAGAAATGCTCGCAAAAAGACGCTGCAAGCCAGCTGCTGTTTCAATGCTTGCACCGAGCACTGGAAGAACCCCGAAACTGCGAGCCTAGTTTCCGGGTGCTTCTCCACCTCGAGCTTTCTATTACGTGCTCCAGCGGTTACCTCTCGCGAAACTTACTTCAACTGAGACAAAGGTATGAATAAATTAGCAACCTGGCCTCAATATTCCGAGTTCTCTCTTATTCCCTCCTTCGCGAGGGCAGTCACAGCTCAAACCACGCCGCCCACGAGAAATCAACACCCCTAGGCCCACCGACAATATAGAAGAGTTCGATTGCACAGACTCGCTCACGGTCGACTTGTCTTTATATGACAAGTTCTTATCACAGCTGAATGCGATGGCCCTTCTATGTAGCGAATCGCGGCATTTACGAAGAAATTGTTTGCTTTATTGATCGTCCAGCACATCCGAAGCCGAAAAGCCACTACCACTCAAGTTGTCGATGTCTAAGACCGAGATAAACTGCCTTTTCGACATCTACTCAATACACGTCTGCTAAGCCTTCATAATTCCTTGATAGATTCTCTGTGCTCTGTCAATGAATTTTCTCCGGAAAAGCGACTCCCGACGGAAACCCAGTTTTATGGTATCCTCCTTCGCGCCTGACACTTTCAACACCTCTCCAACATGAGCTGCATCTTCCTCAAACCAACGCCTATAAAATGAATGTTGTTTCATCAAACAAAATAGCAACTTCAACGGGGCCTCCCTGCAGATTCTTTATCAGGCTTGCAGATTAAGGAAGTCACGCTGGGGGATGCGGTTGGTTCTTATCACATGTTGACTATGCTCGGTGCTTGAATATTTGAATGTTGAGTGTTAGCAATGTAATTCAATAATGTTAGGAGGCCTAGGGTCACATCAGCGAGGCGTTATAGCCGTAGATTGTGTACCTCCTTCAATCACCGATCTACGCCGCTTTTTTGAGTCTCAAGACTCAGACTGTAGTCATGAGCAATTGGGGAGATTTGAGTCATGTTTTGTGATGGGATGTCATTGCCCGATCTCCAGTGTTGTTCAAGTTGACCCGGTGTCGACCACCGCCATCTGATTGTATCTTGACTCTGACTACGAACATGGCCACTGAATTTCACCCAGAACTTCGTCAGCTACGTGCAAAACTCCAAGAAATCTACGCAGCCTCGGCCCACTTTCATCCCTTATCTTTAAAACCGCCGATTTTGGACTCTTCAGTCATGATCGCCAATGAACCCTCTGAGGACTCGCCTTGGACTCAGCAGGAACAGATTCCAGGACTACGGCAACTCAGGGAGTCCATCCGTCTCGACCTCGATGTTCTCGACAAAGTGGGTGGAGCAATTCTATTGAATTGGGCGCTTACCAACTTTGAGGTTCATTCAGTAGTTCCTCGATGACGCTTCGTCCGCTTCCCTGCCGCCCCTTTCCACAAACGCGCCGTACCTGATCGCGGTCTGGAATGAGCTTATATGCGCCAAAAACCCGATTGTCGGTGTCTTCAAGATGTATGACATCGGTCCTGCACGCCAGGGCGTTAACTCGGGGAAACGTAATGGGAAGAAGATTCCTGGAGTCAAAGTAGACGTCGTGGCGG
The DNA here is from genome assembly GCA_018524945.1 of Podaxis sp. C-F-92630. Lineage (NCBI taxonomy): Eukaryota > Fungi > Basidiomycota > Agaricomycetes > Agaricales > Agaricaceae > Podaxis > Podaxis sp. C-F-92630. Next base: position 54,841 of record JAEUWS010000778.1, read on the forward strand.
AAAATGGGCGTCGTTGGATCAGGGTCAATACGTGAGTTCACCTTGATCTTCTACTCCTCCCTCTGGGTTCATCTTGTTTTCAGGATCAAAAACTCGAGGCTTCTTGCCGAATTTCGGGAGATCGATTCCTATCTGACTGAGGATGAGTCAGACGGAGAGTACGAAGGAATGCCTCCCACTCTGGCTCAGACAGAATTCGACAATTCAATTTTGCGGATGGCTCGGTCGCTCATCCAAGCAGCCAAAGCGAATCCTATTGAAGGAACATCAGAAATTCCTCGTATCACGCTGAAACTGACCCGTCTCAATCCCTCTCCCGCGCCTGAGAGAAACGAAGGGAATGATCCACGTATTGCTCAAACAATTGATCTCTTACGGGAAATGGGCACTGACGTCGACCTCGGTGAACGTAGCGACGCCGATCTAACAAAGAAATTCCCTTCAGTACCTTCCTCTCCGACGACTTCGTCCCCACCCCGTCCGACTCGACGGATTACTCTGGACCTCTCAGCCCTCATCGCACTGATCTCCGATCTGACACACTTTCCACTCCCCAAAACGCTCGATGAAGCTTATGCAAGGTTCATCCCTCCTCAGGAGTATCGTCAATGGAAGGAAACCCGGCTCGAAAACAGGAAACCTCAGGACAGAGTTTCCAAACATTTCCCGGAACGAACAATCGAGGATCTCCCAAAGGTCTATGTCAAACAGGCACGGGCTCTCACACGGCAGCTTCTTCAAGAGATGGCCAGAGGCATGATTCAGGAAATTCACGACCAGCTTTCAGAAGTCACGAACAGTGACCTCTCAACCGTAGAGTTCTGGGCGACTCCCGAAGCTCGTTCCCGTTGCCTGCTTATTGTTAACAAGATCGGGGGCGCTAGTGAGAAACGACGAGTACATGCATTGCTCGATCACGGTGCCGATTTGGAGGGGGGAATCCAATCTTATTGGAAAGGATCACGCTACCCGCCACAGTTCATACCGCTCTTGCCCATAAGATTCTTCCCAACGTCCTCAGACCCTCAACCTGCACTGGTGCTTGGTCAGGACGCATGTTCTAGGCTCCAACTGCCCGCGTTTACCAAGATTTTGAAGAAGACATGCGAATACATCCTTGCTCAGGAAATCGTTCCAGACCCTCGTACAATTAATGGCATCAATTCTGTGGATAACCAACACGACGAAAATGAAGGGGAAATCCAACGTGCTGCCGTCACAAAGGTTAACCCCCGACTCACGGCACATACCGTGCAGTCCATGTTATGGGGTGCTGAACTTGGGTGGACAACGTTGACTGGGAACAAGTCTAGTGTAAAGGCTATCCTGCGAGAAATCAGAGCTGCACGGGTATCTGGGCGGTTGGATGAGGAGGATATGGATGTGCACGCTTCTGGACAGAGTGGCGAAGGGGAAGAAGTCGCTGCTTTGTGGGTAGTCGACCCCCGGAGCTTGGCTGAGGGAATGTCGAGTCTTCCGCCCATCGAATAGTGCTCCGTCAACTATGACATGAAGTTATGTGCTGTTGGCATAACGATCATGATATCGTGATTGTCAGATGTCCTGAAGTACAACATATATCCAAAAATACACCGAAAGAATGATACAAAATGAGCGAGTGTCTAAAGAATGAGCACCAGGCGAGACTTTACAAGAATCATTGTGTTGAATGCGGATGGAAATGAAAGTAGACGGTAGAAATCATAGCTGACGCAAAGCTTTTACGACGTTATTGTAGTCCTCCTCTTCCCACCTCTGTCCATTCTTCTCTAGAATCCACATACGACTCGTCCGTTTGACACGGGATGCCTTCTCATATGTGATCACGTTCTGCAGCGCCCATCCAATATGGGCTTCCTCCATATCATCCAACTCATACTCCTCAAGGGAACTGTCAGTAGGCGACGTCGCGACAGAACACGCCTTCTGGTTACTTGCCGGTGACAAGCACATTTGATCCTCCGGCTCCTCCCCAACAACAATACCCAACTTGATGCCCATATGGCTGTCATGGCTATCGCCCTCGGCATGCTCAGAAACTGACTCCTCGTCCTCTTCTCCATCGCCGATATCATCGAACTCTTCGGACGTATCATCTTGAACATAGATAGCTTGGGGGCGTTCGGCACGCACGCCTATTCTTGCCATGCTTCTATGTGTGTCTCGGAACCTAGGAATAGGTGGGGGAGTAAATGGACCCTTTGTGGTTAAATTGACATTGGTGACAGGTTTAGTGCCGGTGACAGAGAGGTGATTTGGCAGAGGGGGAGGAGGTGCGCCCTGGCGCCCGTAGACTAGTTCCGGGGGGATCTCCTCGCCGAGCATTTTGCTTAGTTTGGATGCTTGGTGCCGTTTAGCGGTCATAGGAGATGGCGGGATAGGTATGTCTGGTGTTAGGGGACTTGGAGGTCCCGAGGAGCAGATGGAAACAGTAAGGAGGGGTGCAAGAAGGGGGCGCTTAAAGATATTTGGTTGTGCGGAGAGCACATCAATTGAAGAAGCTGAAGTGGGAGTAGCGAGAGTGGATGAAGTAGAGTTGCTGGACGACGGAGACGGGATGGTTGAAGAGGAGGTAGATGGCTGAGGGGTAGAGATGACAGATTCCATGGAAGATACGTTCGATGGCGACGAGAAATTTGGGTCTGTTGGTGAAATGTATGGAGAGGGTAAGGGTGGACGCGGTAGAGGTCTGATTGGGCGCTGGACAGGAGGTGGAAGTGGAGGGAGTGGACGGGGACATTTGCTAGCGGGTGCAGTTTGCGGCGCGGTCGGAAGCCCAAGAGCTTTGCATTCTTCCTGCCAGCTCGAGGAAGATGCGATGACAAGACTAGTGGGCTTTGGGCGTTTTGTAGGAATATCTGGGGATACTGCGCACGTAGAGCTCGATCCTGGACCATCGTCGAAGCTGGTTTTCGGAGAGTCTGCGATATATCCTAGTGAAGTCTCGTCCGTGCAAACCATATTCGCATCATCTGCGCACATAGGTTCTGTTTCATCCTCGGGAACGTCGTCCATATCCGATCGACAATATGCGTCCAAGAATGACGATATCACGGACCTCCCGTCGGCGTTGAATTCGGAATTGCGACGATTCATTGCCAATTCCGACTGTGGCTTACCACCTTCAGCCTGCGTCGCGTCTGGGAGGCAAGAGGAGACCGGACTCCCAGGATGTGGCGTGGTGATGGTCATGTTGGAAGAGATGCTTCTCTCTTTGAGCGATGGCTTTCCCTGGACGTCACACAAAATGGGCGTCTGTTTGTGCTCACCTGGGCCCATCTGTGGCAGAGAACCGGCTTTTCTAGGGCTGGATTTGGCCGCAGCGACATGGGTGGAGCGCGCCGTAGACGAAGTAGGAATGTGGCTGTCCACAGGAGACAAGGATATTGATGCTGTTATTCCAGATTTATCCTTGGTTACCGGGTGGTCGGCACTTGCTGTATCCTCCTCTGAAGTGATCGTTGATTGCGATAACGACTCGGCTGGATATTTTGTGCTTTGTGCTGGTCGATGGATTTCATCCATGCTCTTTGTCCTCGTTTTAGGCACATGTGGGCGGGTGATGGGGGATCCAGCAGGAGTAGAGGTTCGTGGCCTGGCTTTATTTGAGCCGCTCGACGAAGAGGGGCGATGCCTGAAGCAAGAAGTGCTTCTTGATCTGGGAGGAGGAAGGGGTGTATGGTGCTGTGGCGGCTCCTGAGGAGCTGGAGGATCGTCGTAGGTAAAGAAGTCGGAAGCACCGTAAGCCATGACCCCTCGTCGTGGTGGCGGCGAGGTGATTGTGCTTGAGGGAAGGGAGGGCTCTAAGAAACAGGCCAAACCATAATATATCTTCGGCGGGGGAATGGCCGTTAAGGGCCCCCACCCAAATGACCTCACCCTGTCATTCCATGGCTACGAGACGGCGACGGGGTATTTCCATTTGGAAACGCCAGGCTCATCCTTCCTACTTATTGATACGATGGCTAACGCAGGCTACCTAACGCACAGGCTCACCAACGTTACACCTTCGACGCGGAGTAGACTGCCAATAGTCCTCGGATATGTCGCTAACGTCAACCTCGATATTTTATCAGTGAGAACGGAAACCACAAGTTTGAATGCCACGTTTTCGCAACGGGGAGCCGACATCAGTAACACCTCGGAAGTACTGTCAAAACTGGAAATGGGCGCCAGGAGCCAACGAGAAGCCTTGGATCACGAAATTAATATTCGGGAAATTTCTTTGGAAATTAGTCATGGCGGCTGTCGGAACCTCTAGGAAGTTGTAGGGAGCTGGTGCGGAAGGAGAAAACATAGATAGATACAGTAAAGTGACTACCAGAATGCAACCGGCACAGCCACACTGCCTATTGTGCTCTGGGAACAAAATAGAATTGGTAAATCCAATCAAATTCCCCCCTCGACCTCAACGTAACCGTCATACCCGCTTGCCCCACCGCGTTTCAGAGATTCCCTGGCTTTGCACAGAATAGAGCCAGCGGAATGCAGTTCCCATGCTCACAATCACTTTTCATCCGTTCTTATCCCGCACCTTCGTTCATGAATTCAACATAATTACTCGCTGCCGTTCCTTTGCCGATCACACTCGCAGTCGCGAGCCTCTTTCTCTTGCAATTCCCAAAAATCGTATCAAGAATTCTGGGAGAGGAGGGAGGAATCTACGGGATAGGTACCTAGTTTTGGAGAAGTCGTTGAGGGGAAAGGAGGTGCTGACAAGAAGTCGCGACGATCAGCAACAAACCACGGCTGCCAACGCATCTGCCACCCCAGTTTCTAACCTTGGAGCTTCAAGGGCCCCTACGTTCAAAGGGTTCGTCGTACCAATTGAACCCTCCCCGCCTGAATCAGATGGTGTTGTCTTGCCTCTCCTTCACTGATTGAAATGAAACTGATTTACCCAGAGTGCTGTATGTCCGGATGTGCTGTCTGTGTCTATGATCTCTACGAGGAATCCTTGGCCGCTTACAAGGAATCCGTGGATGCACTCCGCAAAAATCTCGTGGCATTGAACATACCCGAACATGAGTGGCCGGAACATATCCAAACCAAGCACCAGTCTGGCTCAAACACCCAACCGGAGAAACGAACTAATGTCGTCATGAGTGCGTTTGAGGAGATGGAACGACGACTGAAGGAGAAACATGCTGCCCAGGAGGCCGCGGCCTCTAGAATGAACACGCCTGGTAGCTAAGCCGTTAGACATCTCGACACGAATCCGAGTTTGACTAAGGCTATAGCATAGCTTCGAATCCTCAGCCACCATATACCTATCAACGACCTCCGGAATCCCGGCCACGATCTAATTGGAAAGAACTTTGGGAAGGAATAAAATGGTTGGTATTCAGCAATCGCTGATGGCCCATATTTCCCGTTCGTACAATTTCGATATCTTACTAGCCCTATACTAGACGATATATCACCCTCAGTTGAATAATTTCTCCGCCCTGTAGAGCCAGTTTAGACCCCCTAAAATTACAGTTCTCTGCTTCACTTACGCGAATGTCCAGAGGGCCTGAGGGTTGTTATACGTCTCGGCGGTGTAGTTGAAACGGACTAGGAAAGTGTTAGAGTTACGAACGCCGGTCTCGGCTAAACAATGCTCACAAGTTGGCAGCTCTGATTCGTAGGCTAGGGTACGAATGAACCCTGCCTTACTCTTGGGATGGTGGAGGGTGACTTACCTATGGGTGTTTTCTCGTCGAAGAAACTCCAAGCTGGTATTTTGGTTAATGTCGAATGCCTCCCTTATCAAAAACTCAAAAATAAACCACACCTGTCCTCCAGTTGTGACTTATTCGGGTCAGTTATCGGCAGAAATCACGCTCTTGAGTACATGGCTCACCGGAAGTTTCCTGATACCAAGCTGCAAGGACCTTCAGCAAAGAAAAAGATTTGTTTGAAATTCACTAAACTCACAGATCAGGAGGGGCAAGCGGATCCTTAAGATTGGTCAGTTTTAATCACCCTTCTAAAATATTGGTTTCAGGCTCACATCCTTTACGCCAGCGGTCTTTATCTCCGTATCAAGGTCTGCCCATTCTAATACCTGATTACCCGCCATACCTGCCCAATCCAGCGCCCAAATCAAGCCATAGAAGCATCAAACCACGAGAAATCAAGGGTCCCAATCCCGAAGACCATGGAATACCAAGAATCACACGATAAACACATGTCAGTGTCAAAAAGTGGCAGCAAACCTGAATAACGAATATCCACTTACCCTTGAACTCCATCTTCTCTCCAGGTTTACCCCCAAATACTGCAATCTTTGTGTGGTGGCGCTCATTCATCAACGTGCTAAACATAGCGCATGTCGAAGCACAGTTTCCGTTGCTCACTGTTTTGAGTTGCAAGCGATTATGTCGGAAGATCCATTATCGTTGTCGTGATGTCGAGGAGGAAGTCGCAGATGCCCAAAATGAGTAAAACCCCCAACGTCGATGAATTGTGATTAATGATGGGAGCGGAGAAGGGTGCCGGCGGATGGTGAGATCGCTACCGAAACTGGAGGTGCGGGTATACCTCACTTACCTATTGCGACTTTGCTGCAACGTCCAAATCAGGGATGTGTTTCAGCCAATGAATGAAACCATACGAACCTGAGGTCGAAAGGCGGGGTTCTCGGAACACTTTGTGAGAATGAGAGCTCACAAGTGTCCTGTTCAACCATTAAGCCGTTGAATATGTTTTTTTTGAGGAAGACATGATGAATAAAAGTACGCACGTGGAAACGTTGAGACGTAGGGTCCAGGCGGCCATTGACGAAGAAAGGTAGCGAAGGGTTGATGTAATTGAACGATGGTGACATCTGCGTGCCGTTCAGGAAGGCCCCTGTCCAGAGAAGGAGAAAAAAAAGGCGAGCGCATCAGTTCGTTGCTGGCCATATGCTTCCTATCCCCCCTGCAGCCTTGTGCTTCTTTTACAGAAGACCAGAGTGAGCAGGAGTAGTGGGCAATCGTACGTACAATTATCGGCGGTATAGAAAGTAAGCGCCTCAAGACCCAAGGCGATGTCTGCTGCAACAATTTTCTGAGCGAGGGGATTAGCTCGGTTAGTCGAAACAAATCCGCTAAATCCGCATCGTCGTCAGCTCGCATGGAACGAAGTATCAAACGTCAATGAAGAGGAGAAGACATACGGATAGCCGATCTGAGAACCGGAAAGGTATTGATGCAAGAATTGACCAAGGCACACGAAGCCGCCTATCGAGACCCTGGGTCATGGAAACATGTATTATGACAAGCGTATATAAGCACACACCACCGTTGTTCGTGAGATCGAGTAATAACTGTGTAACTTTCGCCTGTTTGAAAGCCTTGATAGCCGCTACGACATCAGCTTGGAAGCCGTCAAAATCACCGGAGAACGAGCCCAAAAACATCTGCCAAGGCCGGGTAGATAGAGAACAGCGAGGATCCCCGTCATCGTCATCAAGGCCAAAAATAGGTCAAAGGCAAAACGTCAATAGATGAGTCTCGGAATTCAAGAATGTTGTTTGAGTGCCTTACCACTCCGGTCTTCTTGTCAGGCAAGATGAATGACTTGATGACGCCTTCGCTTCCTGGGACAGCCGTGGTGTTTGGGAGGAAAGGAGGTGGAAGGTTAATGGCGTTGCTCTCCGATTTGTCGATGATTTCGCCTCTGGCGAGTTTACGCGGGCGGTCTTGGACGCGGAGACCCTTGAGGTCGACACCGTTTGTTCCATCATTGGCAGCGCAATTTGCTGCCCAGCTAGGATAGACGTCATTCGCGTTTCAAATGACAGAAGCATCAATATTGGGACGCACAAACTCTCTTTATCCGTGAAAGGAAGCCCAAGGTAATTGGCAAGGAACGGAATGTCGACTGTTTCAACTCTGTTTGAATCCACTGGAATCAATTTCATTTTCAAAGAGGTTTGTTTGACACCGGTAGGTCCGGCAAGATCTCCAATACGTTGGGAGAAGGTCGTGCCTGAGATACGGTAGCTGCTGAAGACGGAGTTGACCCGGACACCATGATCCAAGTAATTTCCGGACACGGTCTTCGCAATGAAGTCGACGTAGTCGTATGGTGCTTTCCCATCGATTTCGACGACCTTGGCGCCAGCAAGACGTTTCCAATCAAAGCCAATAGAGTCGAAGAACCCAGTGAATTCGTCTCCCGGTTGGGATAGGAATTCAACTGAATCCGGAGCTACGAAAACTCCTTGGACACCGTCAACTTCGATGTTGACGACGGGTGCTGGGAGGAGGTTTTGGAACGAGGTGTAGCAGTCCGGAAACCAGCCTGGGCGATGATGGGTAGGTCAGTTACAATGGCTGCATAAGTCCACAATGCGCCATACGAGTATGTCCATCATTCAACTGCGTAGTAAAGTCATAGAGGTCGATGTTAAAATCGTAGTCCGTCTAGTATAATTTGAAATATAGTTAGTCATTGCCAGCGCCAGCGGCGGGCACCATTAAATACCTCATAATGGGTAGAATTGATTTTGGCCAGCGTGGCCCGAATATCGATAGTCGACTCTTGGAACGGAGGAGGAGATCTGAGGTAGTAATCTTCGAAAGTGAAGAAATCGAAGACTCGAGCCATGTTGGTCAAGACATTTTGGCGAAGAGTCTCATTGAACGGGAACGATCTTTCGCAAGCCAGTGCATCCGCGGGGGGGACGAATGCTTTCCCAGCAATCTTGGCACAGGGGTCGTCCGCTGGCGGTGCGCCTGCGACAAGGAGGGGCAAGAGCGCCCCATAGAGAGCGAGAAAGGTGTGCATGAGGTCCCTAATCCCTCTTCGGGCTCTCACCAATATCTTTATACGATATTGTCCCTAAGGATGCCTTCTTAATACGTCCCTTTTCTGAACGCATGGGTCAAGAATAGTCGATAACCACGCGTTCCTGGAATCTGTTGGGATATTGTTGGCACATTGTGAAAATATGCACCATGTCCAGAACCCACGGCCGATATCTTGACTGCGAATAAATTCCGCGCCTGATACAGGCGCCATGTGGTCGCACAGGAAAGTGCCTTCGGTTTCGCACAGTTAAGAGAAGCTTCCACGTTTTACGGGGCAGGCGATATCTGACGCAGTCATATGAGTCATTTGCATGACTTTGGTGCTCTCTGCGAATAATTATTCGAGTTCGGGGACACAGCAGGTGATTAGTGAAAATACCTGGCGGGTGCGAAGACATTGGGAAGATGAAGATGAAGCCGCATGAATTAGATAACGGGCGGGAAGGTAATTTGTTATATGGAAAATAATGTCCATTCGGGTATCCCTGATAGTGAAAGTGTAAAAGTCGCGTTGCAAGGAGTGTGGTTGAGCGATTAGAGTATGACTACCCTGAAGCTCGCACGTGAGCTCGCCGGTTGCCATCACACATGTCTCTGTGGGTCCACTCTATACCTACATCTATTCCACCTCCAGAAATGTATCAAACTGTATCTTGACCCTTGTATGTTTCACAGGCCCGCTGTACTCCGGAGACTGGCATAACTGGACGCAGGGCTTTAACCTCATTCAGACCTATCCGGGGTTCACACCCACGTGAATACAACTTACGTCCAGCAGTTGCCGGTGTCTTGTTCTGAAGGTCAACCCAATTTGAAGTTGCTCTGACCCTTACCTCCTTTCAATTACATCTTTCTCCTCAACCTATTGCCATGACCTCGCATCCATACCCTCCAGTCGAACCCTACACATGGCGTAACATTACCCCACGTAAAGCCATCCCGGTCTATCCACCTCCAGAGCCTCTCGAATATCCACTACTCCCCTCCAAGCCTCGACAACTTCCATTTGACGCACCATTTACGCTCTCAACACACATCATGCCCGCAGCGCACCTAAGGACGCTTGGTTATGCTCCATTACCACCACCTCCTTCAAACCTCCCGAAAGCTGAGCGGATCGCATATAACCAGAAGGTCTGTGCAGACTTGCGTATTTTAGGGTCGCCACCTCCATCTTCGGGACATCCGATACTTCTGTGGAATTGCCTGAATCGATATGTGAGAAATGGGGCGAAGGGTACGGGCTTGACACTGTTCTTTGCCCATGCTAATGGGTTCCCAAAGGAGGTACGTCCAGTCTTGCTTCGAGGATCGTAATGATGAACAAAGTGTTGCATAGATCTGGGAACCCGTAATTAAACATATTTTGAATTCCCCTTCAGGCGAGCTTGTGGACGAGATTTGGTCTTGGGAAGCCGTACAACACGGTGACTCTGCCCTTCTGAATGGGGAGTCTCTGGGTCGCTTATGTACGTGGAATTTCATTTTTAAATCACTGCTTAGATATTCACGTCACTATTAGTTGATTGGGCCGACAACGGACGCGACATCCTCAGTTTCTTACATTACTTCATCCCTTCGTCCGTGACGGATGCGCCATTACCTACGCACCTTCGGCGCGTTTCTCCCGAAGAAACCCACTACAGACAGGCTCACGGTCTCAGGGAAAGGACTTTGGTGGGAATAGGACATTCTTACGGAGGTTGCACTACGTGAGTTCCACATGTTTCAACTTAGGGGACGCGATCCTCACATTATTCAGGACGTTTGCCGCGTTAGAGAACCCTAACCTCTTCTCATCTCTCATACTGGTTGATCCCGTTATAATCAAACCCTACGACAAAGAGGAACAAGGATTAGCAGATGAGCGCACCGATGCTTTAATCTATGGTGCGCTTAACCGCCGCAATGGTTGGTCATCCAAGTACGTCACCCAGATTGCGACTCCAAACCCCACCTGTTCTCATGTAGTGCAGGGAAGAAGCCCTTGCGAGTTTCAAGAAGAACCCATTCTTCAAGGCCTGGAATCCCGAGATCCTCAAACTTTACATTGAATGCGGTCTCTATGATACCAAGGACGCCAGTGGTCAGCCAATAACCAAGCTGAAGATGCCTGGCATTCAAGAGGCAATTGTCTTTGCGGCTACGTTGACACAATTTGAAGTGTACCAACGAATGGGGGATTTGGATGAGCGGATTGAGCTTCGTTGGGTCGTTCCCGGAAAACCCGGCGCAGGAGAGTGAGTCTGATCTATATCAATGGGCTTTTCTAGTTGTTAACGCGGGGGTTTAGACTTGGTCCTCCGGGTTCAACACAGCTGAGAGTTTGGGTGAGGCCAAAGAATTCGTCGAATGTCAGGATACCTAATGCTGGACATCTTGTAAGTTCCCGGATTAGTGCATGGTTGATGTTACTGATTTTGGATATAGATACCCCAGGAAGCACCCGGTGAACTGGGTAAGCCACTGAGTGTCCCTGCGTATAGGTATATTACTGATGTATATATTTCCCTCACAGCACGAGAGATCAGTAGCTTTATTCAACAAAAGTACAAGAATGTACGCAATCCCAAGAGTAATTTGTGAAGCTTACCATTGGGACAAAGTAATGACCGTCTGCTTTGCACAAGTGCTTAAGAATACAGAATCGTAATGCCGTTACATGCTAGTTTGCTGTTATGACCTATACAAAGGATTAAGTTAGGAACCTGCATGCACCACAGACAACCATCACTTACTGTCGTAGAGCGTTTTGAGTAAACCTGTCGGGATCATAGGCGATTATTGCACCTCGGATGCATCGCAATGTTGTACCTCCATCACCGATAGAACGACCTGAGCTCGTTTCTCACCGAGATGCGAGTGGTACCGAACGATTCCTGCGGCATTGGCGTTGGCGACGCATATGAAGGAATAAGTACTGTGTTGGCGGCCTATGATTAAATCGTCCTGCGCCACCAAATTCTCCAGACCGTATATATGCATCTCTGGCTCATATCGTTACAGTCAATCCTGCCCCTGAACGAGTCTAGTTGTTGCGGTCATTTACATTCAATTATTAGGCCTCCAAACGCCTTGAGATTGAAGCTGGAAGTAGGAGGTGATAAAGTTTACAGGAGGCTTGTTACTTACTCGTCTACAGGGCCACTTATGGGCGACGGCCAGTGTGACAGTGTGATTTTGGTCTTGCCTTCTGAAATAGCATCAGGTTTCAATCGGATTGTGTGTGCACAATGGATGAACATGTACTAGACACAGCTTCTGAATTTTGGCGATTTTATGCGAAGCATGAAACAAGGCATAGACTTTCGTCAGACCACGGCACGCCTTAGTACTACGGTGGTTGCCGCTCTGCCTGCGCTTATGGCTTTGAGCTGCACACCTTGCGACCGTCGCTTGACTGTCGGTCAACCGGTCGGACTGGTCAATTACAATACCCATCAACTTCCGGATGATCATATTCGCCCCGTGGCTGTAGAGCAAAAAGCATGTGGCTGTAGTAATTGTGGGATTGGTAGTGGCTGGGAGTGCGTGTCAATACACCACAAGGCAAGGAAGTAAAATAACCTGTACTGAGAGCGTGCAGAAAAATCAGGTGTAATGAAAGCTCCTGATGCTGCCTTAGATAACATGGCCAACACCACAATAGCTACTGTAACGCTGATGGCAAAAGGATGAGAAAATTTCTTGAGCTGTAAAGGATAGCGATGCAAGTCGAACGAGACCAAGGCCAAGCCTCCACTGCCAGCACACAAGAATCAGTTCTACCTGGTATGAGGCATAAAAGTATGTAACGTACACTCGACCTGGCTTTGAGCCTTGGTATATTCGACAACCTCCAAAAACTTCTGGTGCCCAGCCTGGCCATGAGTATCAAGATTCCACCTCTCCTCTGGTACGGTGTCGGTAACCATGTCTGGTCGCGAAGGGATACGAGCTGGTTGGATAACACCGCCGTTGGTTTTGTTCATGGAGTGGTGGCAAATCTTCGTTCCAAGGACACTGAACCGGTGGAGCTCGCTGGGAGAGGCGTCATATAGCTGAGCGAATCTTTTCCTCATCTGTTCGTCTGCCTCTGCGCGTGCGGAGAGATTTTGAAACACCTCGGAGCGTTTTTGCTTGAGTTTGGGGGGGATAGTTTGGAATCTCTGCACTATGACGTTCGGGAGCATAGCAGTGAATTGGAATAGTCTTCCGTAGTCCGACTCACTGCAATGTGTCTCTTCTTACATGTCTTTGATGACGGCACTGTGTGTAAGTCTCATTTCATCTGCGGTGGTCGAATACATGCTCTTCCCGATTTACTATATAAGGTGTATCAAGAGTCTCGCCTACCTTCCATGGTGAAGAGAGGAGAGTGCCAAGCAACGCGCTGCATCTCTATGTCGAGCGTCTTCATGTCCTTCTCGTAGTTCCAGCTGGCGGTACCAGTGACACCTATGAAGGACAGCCATACCGGCGTCGACATCACCACGCCACAGCCACAAAATTCATACGCTGTCTGTCAATAGCGTGTGCACTGGCCTTCCTCCTCCGCAGGAACCCTTCGATCCAACCGAAAGCGCAAAAGAGAGCATTCCACCAGAAGGCACGCCGAGCGCCAAAGCCTATTCAGTCCCCCCCTGTATTTTAAAGGTGCCAGAAGACAGTCCGAGTTGTCGACACACCTTTCCGGATTGATCTCTTGCTCTAATAAATTCAGATGGTTCTGCAGGTGTTAAACCTCCGTACTTTGATCCGGCCGTTACTTCGAAGAAGGCGGATGAGGCCCTTCTTGTCCTTTTATGACGTGGTCGGACTTTCGGCGAATTTTTGTACAGTTTCTTTTCATCCACGGACGTCAGTGGATGACACATCTCCAGGACACGAGGCACGCTTGCTGCGATTGTCGCAAGGGATACTTTATTTCTCGTACTCAGCCCCCCTTCGGCTTCATCGCGTATGGTAGCTGTGTCGGTGATACGGCAGGACCAACAAGATAAATGTCGATCTTGCAGCCACGTATTGCGAGTTTGTCGATAAAGATGACATCGAGCCGGAGAATCAAGGATGGTGGTTTGGGCGAGAACGGGGATTGGAGGCATTGGGCTCGTACCACTCCTCCGACGACTCAGAGGAGTTTCGGCACACGAAGTTTCTAATTGCATGAGGTGCAAGTAGAGTGACACGCGACTAGCCTTGCAATAGACCCATGCGCCCTCCGGCCTCCGAATTTCCCTATTGATACACACAGTTCACCAACATCCGGGGCAAGACTGCGCTTGACAGTGAACTAAAAATAAACAAAATACTCACCCGTGGGCCGCGTTGGTCTTGGCCATCGCCATTGAAGTTAATGGTATATAGGAGAAGCCCAAAGCATACGCACAGATGCATATGTTTGAGCAAACACGTTTTTTTTCCACCGAGGAGGGCGATGACCTTGAGCGAAGACACTGTTAACATGATAAAACGTGTATCGTTCTGGTGAGGGTGAGGAGTGTTAATTATTGAGAAATGCATAAACAGCGCACAAACGCCTAGCATCCTACTGGCAAAAGCTTCTCCAGGTATTCGAGCTCCCTTGGCACTGGAATATATTGTGGGTCAGGTCACATAGGCAGACTCCGAAGTTGGGTGGGAATCGAATCACCAGATGTATCAAGTAACACTTCCGCTGCCACCAATCAAGTGCCCTTGGGCCATCCGCTCGCGCACCCCCAGCTCACTTCTATGCTTCTCCGAAGACAACTTGCTGGGCCGGCAGCGGGTGGAGAAGGAAAGCATAGCAACGTTTTTCATTGTTACTCGTCCCTGATGGTTGAAATATATTTGGAAAACTCGAACATGAATGAATTGGTCCGAAAAGGCCGTCTGCGGTATCGACCATTTGCAGGCGCAACTGTCAAATCCGCTTACTCACTCTCCCTTTTCTTGTCCTCCCACCACTACCCACCCCAGACTCCCTGCTTGTCCATCCATAGCTTTTCTTTTTTCTGACGACTCTATATTGACTTTCTTGTTATTAACGTTACGACTCGAGACGGTTTTGGCAACTAATGACGACAATACGACATTGCGATAACGACCATAGATGGAAAGTGCTAGGAAGGAAGGATGGTGAGGACAGTGTACCGGCGGGGGTGGAAGTGGTGACACACGCTGGTGCGGGCGGTTGTGGGTTCAAAAGCAGGTTAAGCATGGTCAGCGACAAACGCCTAGGCAAACAGGCAACCTGGGTGCGCGCCATGACGCTTCTCTCACTCAATTTCCTCCTGACAGTTATTTTGCAAACATCGTAGTCTGTATTTTGCCTAGCTATGGGTGCTGGTTTCTCGCAACCTCGCCAAGCCCATATCTCTCAGAGGGAGAAGCTCTTTCTCTCTGGCTGGAATCTATCCAAACTTCCGGCTATCTTCGGGCTATTATGTGCTAGTTCCGTCGGCGCAGGCGCTGCCCCAATAGACGGAGACAACCCCGAGGGCACACCAACGAATGAGAATGAGCTGCATCGGTTCTATCCGAGACAGGTGTCTGACAGCACTTGGGTACGTCCATACACATCGCATCGAACACACACCATGTAACATATAGTAGATTCCTATTGCCGCTATAAGCGCTTTCCTCTCTGTCCTCATAATTATCACGTTCTGGAAACGGCGCGCGACACTCCTTAGCTGCCTGAGGAGTCGTGTACCTAGGAGAACCCTTAATTCTGGAGCCGCACGTACAGAACTCACAGCTGAACAACTGGCTGGTTCCGTCAACAACGATGGGACTAATCGTAGAAATACAACCACTAGTAGGCCGAGGAGATCAAGGCGACCACGGCGTACTCCCTCCCAGATGTCTACACACTCGTTGCCCGCGTATGCCAAGGAACCCGGCGAACAAGAACTGGTTATCCTTCGGTAGGCTGAAGTTCTTTCTTTCCTTACGGAAGTAACTTATCATGTGCGGGTAGAGGCTCACAAGACATTGAGGATACTCCAATTTCCCAACCACTGCCCGTTATAGTCAGTCTAGATGAAGATGTAGAGGACAGTGCAGATGGACATCAACAACCTCGGTATACCCCGATACCAGATACACCAGCGGATACGCCTCTTCTCGAACAAGATCTCGCGGATGATCACTCTGGTCACTCCTCCGGAAACTCCTCCCACCGACGCTTAGAGAGTGTAGAAACTGGCAACAATTCGACCGAGATAACGTCTCTTACTCGAGTAGAGAGTCATGACATTGAACCTATACCAGATCCCCGAGGAGAAGCACCACCATACTTCGAAGTGGTGGAGCAACCTGGCAATGACGGCGTTATTCCACGCCGCGGCTTCATCGATGCGGGCCCACATAACACCCCAACAAGTCCTGTTCCCCCCACAGATGTTGTTCCTTCACCACCTTTATCACCGCAGAGCTCACCACAACCTCGTTCGGGCTTCCGTTCCCTGCTCAACCGGATGTCAGTCTCATACACATCTTCTCACACGCGCAATGGTTCCTCCGCCTCAGCCATCTCCTCCTCCCTTTCCCACTCCCGTTCACATACGCGAGGCACTTCTGCTACATCCATTCTCTCACACTTCCGGACCCTTTCTCGACAAAAGTCTATTGCATCACATAACAGCTCTCACGCAAACCTCACATCACCTTCTTTGATTTCACTAAATTCTATCTCCGCGCCGCTAACGCATACTGCTGTCCGTACCGAATTCGCGTATCCAAGGAGCGGGCCAACGCCGGAGCAGATGCGGTTGATTACAAGTAGGGAGAGCTTGGCGAGGTTTGGAATGCCGTATGGGCCAGATGCGCTGGCGTTTGCATCAATGAGTAGAGTGGATTTGGATCATGGAGAGAGACCACCGCAGTTTGAGGAAGTCGTTGGCAGTGGTAATGGAGGTGATGGTGGTGGTGACTCGAACTCGAGTGCTGCCGCTGAATCCGCGACGACGGCAGACGGCGGGAACGCTCAGATGCAGGTATCAGATGCAGATCAAGCGAATAGGG
The DNA here is from genome assembly GCA_018524945.1 of Podaxis sp. C-F-92630. Classification (NCBI taxonomy): domain Eukaryota; kingdom Fungi; phylum Basidiomycota; class Agaricomycetes; order Agaricales; family Agaricaceae; genus Podaxis; species Podaxis sp. C-F-92630. Next base: position 71,610 of record JAEUWS010000778.1, read on the forward strand.
ATGATAATGCATTGAGGTCTGCGCTTTCAGATGGCCTGCCAGTTGAACGAGGGTCGAATCCGCTGAGCTCCGAAGGTTTACCAGGCACATCTAGTACTAGGAGCTTAAATGGTGTCGTGGAACTAGAGGAGGGGGAGAAGGACGACGAAGAGAAGAAAGAGGCTGTAGGGAAAGGGAAAGCAAAGGAGATGGTCAAACTAGAATCCACCATAAGCCCTGTGCCACAGGCTCAACATGCCGCCCCTGACGGTTCGTTAATTGTGGATGAAGGGACTTTTGAGTCAACGAAAGCTTCTATCAACCTCACGGCAATACCGGCGTCCTCCGAAGCACTGGAAGCTGGATCTACATCTGTCCAGTCGACATCAGCGACATCCGTCTCAGCATCAGTGTCGTCATCGACCTCAGAGTCTCTGACACCAAATAGCGATCCCCCGCAACCTTCAGACCCTTCAACTACCCCGGCCACTTCAAATACGTCAGCATCCTCACCATCACCTCATCACCCAACATCCGAGCCCCTTCTTCATCCTCAAAATGGCATGAACCTACGACGCTCAGAATCACACGCGAGTCAACTATCCTACACATCGCGCGTGTCATACACTTCTAACATAACATATCAAACTGCTGCTGAGAGTTTGAGCTCGCGGAGGGATATTAGGAGGGCGAGTGCTCTTGAGGGTGGGGATGCCGGGGGTGAAGATAATCAAGTTAAGGACAACGACATTGACACTGCGGAAAGCGAGAGAGCTTCAACCCCGACATTAGGTGGAAAATTGAAGGTGACGCACGAGAAAGAGAGTACGGATGCCACCATCACGGCCCATATGCCTATCACGACCCCAGGCGGAACTAAAGTGACGCAGGAGAGGCATACGTCGAGCGCGGCGATTACCGTCCCTTGATACTAGATTTTTAACGACCCCCGATGACTGGTTTTATCCGGTTTTTGGATTCAGGCTTAAATGGAGGTCGGATGGACTCTTCATCATATGCTTGTCTTTTTACGGTTTACAAGGGTCATTAGCATTACTTAATTTTCACGGACGTTCTGCCCGTTCGCGGTGGTTTTTTACTCCTCGTCTCGCGAGTGCATATGTCTTCTATTTCATCCTTCAGCCATCCCTGATTCTCCTTCAACAAGGATTACCTTCAATATCTAGATGTGATGACCAATGGAAGGCATAAGGCGTAGACTCGAAATTGTGAAGTTTCATGAATTCAGGTACACCAGAATTTTGAGTCTACCCCTCGGCATCAGATCACTGAAAGAGCTTAATGATGTCAGTGAAACTTCGAAGTTGGGGAACGGGGTCCAGCTGGACCCCGTGAGAAAGGTAGAAAGCCCAAGATCGATTGGAGCGATAACTCTGGGCACCCTAATCTCCTTCATACCCACCATCCACCATGTCCATCACCAAAATCCACGCTCGTCAGGTATTGCCATTCCCTTAAGACGTTGTTGACCCTACTAACCAAATTTCAGATCTTTGACTCTCGCGGTAACCCGACTGTTGAGGTGGACGTTCATACCGCCAAGGGTGGGTCCATGCCGTTATCGTAACGGTGTTGTTGAGATCCCGACTGAATGCAGGTCGTTTCCGTGCTGCTGTTCCCTCCGGCGCTTCCACCGGTGTTCACGAGGCCGTCGAACTTCGTGACGGTGACAAGAATGCCTATGTTGGAAAGGGTGATGTCTTCATGTTGACTTGTTCACCTGTAATTTCGTTAACATCTATTATAGGAGTTTCCAAGGCCGTTTCGAATGTCAACGATATTATCGCTCCTGCCCTCATCAAGAGCGGTCTATCCGTGACTCAGCAAAAGGATATTGACGACTTCCTCATCAAGCTTGATGGCACCCCTAACAAGGGCAAACTTGGCGCTAACGCCATCCTTGGCGTTTCCATCGCTGTTGCTGAGGCTGGTGCCGGCGAGAAGGGGATTCCTCTCTATCAGCACCTTGCCGAGCTCGCTGGTGTTAAACCCCCCTATGTCCTCCCTACCCCCGCCTTTAACGTCATTAACGGTGGCTCCCATGCTGGAAACAAGCTCGCTTTCCAAGAATTCATGCTTCTCCCCACTGGGGCTGAAACTTTCACCGAAGCTCTCAAAATTGGAACTGAAACTTACCACACCCTCAAGAAGGTCATCAGTGCTAAATACGGTATTGATGGTAAGTTAGTTCATTATCGAAGTCAAATTGGAGTCCATTAAAGTTTAATTAACGTCACGTTGCCCAACAGCTGTGAATGTCGGTGACGAAGGTGGCTTCGCTCCCAACGTCTCTGGCGCAGACGAGTCTCTTGAACTCCTCTCCGAAGCCATTAAGAAGGCTGGATACGAAGGGAAGATCAAGATCGCTCTTGATGTCGCTTCCTCCGAGTTCTACAAGGACGGCAAGTACGACTTGGACTTCAAGAACCCCAACTCTGACCCCGCCAAATGGATCTCTGGTGTTGAGCTCGCTGAACTTTACTTGAGTTACATCAAGAAGTATCCCATCGTTTCTATTGAGGATCCCTTCGACCAGGACGACTGGGAGGCCTGGACTCACTTTACTAGCAAGAGTGGCATTCAAATCGTCGGTGATGACTTGACTGTCACCAACCCTCTCCGCATCAAGACCGCTATTGAGAAGAAGGCTTGCAATGGTCTCCTCTTGAAGGTCAACCAGATTGGTACCATCTCCGAATCTATCCAGGCGTACGCGTTTTGTCACCGGAAACGGTTTCTTTCGCTAATCTTATTCCTTTTGCAGCGCTCAACTCGCTCAGTCCGACGGTTGGGGTGTCATGATCTCTCACCGCAGCGGCGAAACCGAGAACACACTCATCGCTGATCTCGCTGTCGCCCTCGGTGTTGGCCAAATCAAGACCGGTGCCCCGGCTCGTAGCGAGCGCGTTGCCAAGTACAACGCTCTCCTTCGCATTGAGTGCGTCCAGTATTTCATTATTTCGCGTGGGATTAGCCTGACGCTTTCTGCAGAGAGGAACTCGCTGGCACTGGCGCTACCTACGCTGGTGATAAGGGACTGTCTGCCGGAGCAAACCCACCCAAGATTCTCCAGAAGTAAAAATGTGACCGAGAAGTTTCACGATCAACTCGATCAACTGTACAATTCCAATGACATAGACTTTACAAACCGCTACTGATAGAATACAATGCTCATTTGAGAGATAGCTGGAGACAGTTCAGCACCCATATTACAGCCACATCCAGCGATAGGTCGAAGTGATCCTTCATGCAGAGTCACCGCTAAAGGAGGGGCAAGTTGGCATGCAACTATTAACGGTCAACTTGAGTACATGGATCCCCCATCGCTGGGATGCACGAAGCACGTACTAGCCAGCATCAGGACCGAGTAAACAGCACTTCAAGGCCGGGTTGGAGCCTATCGGGGTACAACTTCAGATCTAGGTTATCCACCACGAACACTGAAATTACTCACAAGGGAACTGACGGTACGACATTCCAGTCAACGCGGTCAGAAAGCTGATAATAATAGTACGGAAGTTGATGCGGTTAACTCACTGGGCTCCAAACGAAACGACCTGATTTGAGTCCCGATTCATTCGTCAAATAACGTAGGAAGACTGGTATGGAATCATAAACACGTACAACGTTCTCGAGGGTCAGGGGAAGGGCTTGTCTCAACCTGAGGCGCTGCGGAGACGAATGTGATGGAAAGTAAAGTTATAACCAAGGCGCCTTTGAAGAGCATTGTCACGGTGTTGTTTGGTGGGATAGGGTGTTGACGTCTCGGAGACTGACAAGTGAGGATTATATGTCCTTAGGCTTTGATAAATATCGGACAGGCTCCGCCTTGAGCGCTGCATCTGAGTCTTTGAGGGAAGTCGGAGATTCTAGAACGCGATTCTTGTCAGAAGTTTGAATTGCGGGGGTTGAGTTGGGTGGGATCTTTCGGCAGTTGAGGGTGTTGCCTTGCTTCGTTTTTCACATGTGGGTTTGGCTTGGTGGTCAGACTGTTGTTCAGGGAGGTGCTTAGTGTTAATATTTGAGTTGGTGACGAGGTTGTTTGTTGAGTCGAATTGCACTAAGGTTCTTCGGAACGAAAGATGTGATAGAGGGGTTTCATGATTGGTTGGATGGTTTCTATGAGATGTCACGACTACTAGTTGACATTGACGATACGATCGTTCATATTGGAAGGGAACTCGGTAAGTATGGGATGTACCAAACCCCCCCCCCCCACATAGAATCATATCCAAAGCTAAGTAGGTCAAACCATGCCCTAGGCAGAACCACCATCGGTTGAAGTGCTAGGCGGAGGGCAGGACGGCATGCAACTACGAGTGGTCGACATGAGTGAGCAAACGCTCAGCCACCAAGGAAAAAAGAAAAACAACGTACAAGCCAGCATCAGGGCTACGGTAACAGCATTTCAAGGCTGGGTTAGAACCTAGTCAAGACATATCAATCAGTTTGGGTCACGCATAGCGAGCTTGAAGACTCACAAGGCCTCTAAAAGTACAAAGTTCCAATCGGCTCGAGTTAGAAGGGAGATTGATAATAGTATTTGTATCATCGACTTACCATGCCCCAGATAAAGCCACCTGGTTAAAACATACGTAAAGTGATTCGCTCATCAGACAAAGTGTTTGGATGTTATCAAATCTGGACACGTACAGGGTTCCTCGAGGCCGGGGGTTAGAGCGGGATCATTGGCAGGTCCAGCAGTAGGGGCATTGTCAGGGTTTGTCTGAGGCGCTGCGGAGACCAGAGCAGTGGAGGCGAGGGTTACGACGAGGGCGCTTTTGAAGAGCATTTCGTAGGGTTGTGGGATACGGTTTTCTGGGACTTTAGAGGTTGATACACATACAGGGCTTTTATGCATCCTGGGTTGTTGATAAATATCGGTGGACTCCACAATTTGGTGCTTTTAGTATTCGCGTTAGGTCTTTTGGGGAATGGTAGGTGGGGAGGCCTGAAATTCTTGGAGTATGACTCTTGTCAGAATGTGAACGGCATTTACTGTATGGGAATATTACTTACCTCCAAGTAGTGTCGGACGCATTTCCTTCCGTAAAGCTATGGTTTGTAACATTCTTCGTCTGGAGTTTCAGTGATTAATCGGATTGGTTATCGCTTCGCGAAGTTCAACAAAACCACGATATGAGCGACTAGAATAACACCTGATTTGATTGTGAGCAAATTGTGATCAACGATGGTGATGATGCTATGAAATGATAGCAAGATTGTAAGACGCATTGCAACAAATCCAAAACAAAGTGGTAGAGGCTTGAAGCAATAATATGCGGGAGGAGGCAAATAATGCAAGCGATCAGAAGGAAAGTGAGATAAATTAGAACCAGAAGAAGATAGGTAAGTAGATAGATGTACAAAGGCCATCAACACCGGGAGATACGTATGTAGCAGATCATCGACAAGGTTGAGGGAGGGAGGGGAGGGTTACACAACAGACGGACGACAGACCAAGATAAAGGGGTCGCAAGAAGCGTTTCAAGGATAGAGCAACAAAAAAGATCGAGAAATCGTTAATATATCGTCAGGATGGGGTATAGAGCATTGGCAAGCAGGACAATTAACAGAGGGGGTGTCCACCTAATTGAACATTGAACGATGTGGCATTCCAGATCCAAATTGCAGAGGGCGGAAAAGTGGCACCATGTATATCGGGCATGGACAGGGGGTTGACGAGATGGGAAGGTTAGGCCTTGGTTGAGACCTTCTTCGGCGAAGACGACCTCAACTTTCTCGGTGACGATGATCGAGTAAGGCGCGGGGTGCCAGGACGAGAAGAAGTTTCTGTGTCAGTCTTTGGAGCCTCTGTTGGCTCAACCGTGGCTGTGGTGTCCTCTTGTTGTTCGGGCTGGGGTGCGGGTGGGGAGGAGCGTAATTCGTCTAGTTCGTCGGCCTCTTCTTCGGGAAGGGGAACGTTCTCTGGGTTTACCACAGCGCCGACGCCGGGGTTTCCTTCTCCCACGTTTGCGCCAGCATCGGCATCTGGCTTAGTTTTCGTCTCGGAACCGGCGGCAGTTCCTTCTACGTCTTCTGAACCCTTATGGTCGGATGTGGTAGCAGTCTGAGTGATGGATTCCTTGTCCTCCAATTCGACTGCCTTTACGCCCTTGGTGACGACTTTTACTTCCAGACTTCCCTCCCTATGCACCGTGACTCCTTCCTCGGCGGCACCGGGCGCGTCCTCAGTACCACCAACAGGACTGGCCACCGTGTCATCACTCCCAAGATTCTCAGTACTCTCTCCACGTATCTTTTTCTTCCTTGCCTGCTCCTCGTCGGCGCCAGCGACTTCGCGTTCCGTTGAGCTAAGGCGGCGTTTTCGGCGTGGATTTGGTGCATTTGAAGTTGCTGTATATTATTAGGTGGCGAAAATGAAAACGTGACGCGTGAGCCAAGAAGTAGTGTTAGTTTGGGGCTGATTTATGATCAATTATTTGGAATACGCACGATCGTCTTCCCAAGGACGATCTGGGCGGGGGATGACAGAATAAGAGATGCGTCTGATGAGGCTGAACATTTGGGTCGTCAGAGGGAGTTACGTAGGGATGCAAGGGAGAGGGATGATGGGAGGAAGGAAGAAAATGGGGACTGGGGATGGGAAGGACGGGAATGGAGATGACAGGTCAGTTTGCTTTCTGTTTGGCGAGCGCGGGGGAATTGATTGGCCTGTCTGTCTTCATTGCACCCCGTGATCTGATCCGATCCTCAATTTTCGACGTGGCACATGCTCACACCCAAGCTCGCACCGGTCCTTTGTCGGCATCACTGGAAGGGTGATTATCTCTCTTGCGATGTGTCGCGTCTTTGGGTGAAAAACGAATGTATATGTTGGTTTCGCAATGCGATCATGACCTGGTCGATGCGCGACACAGCACCTAAAAATAGGTACTCCTGTCGGTCCGACCACCATGCTTCAGTGTCAGCAAATTCCCACACACAACTCAGCTTTTTTTATCTTATCTCTATTATGTAACCAGACAATCGATCGAGTCAGGGAATGATTTGATGATTTTGTTCAAGATCATCAGCCAGCAGAATCATCAATTCACTAGTCTGAATAACTTATCTCTTCCCCTCACACTCAACCTGACAGTGCCATGACGTTAGACATCCTACACTTTATCGACAACAAGGGCGGCAATGCGGAGGAGATTCGCGAGTCGCAGAGGAAGCGCGGTGGATCGGTCGAGTTGGTCGACGAGGTCATTCAGATGTATACGGATTGGGTGAAGAGTGCGTACGATCATTTGTTTGTTACGAGGTTTGAGTGGGAGAGGATTGAACATCTGGGTTTGTTGTGTTATTGTAGTGGATTATGATATGAATATTATGAGGAAGAGGGTTAATGAGATTCAGAAGGAGATTTCGGCGAAGAAAAAGGTGGGTGGATGGTCTTGCATCAAAATGGGTGAAAGTTGATAGGGGTCTTGGACAACCGAATTCGATAGGCAAAACAACCGGCAGATGATCTCGTCGCAGAGAAGAAAAAAATCGATGCCGAGGTCGAGGCCAAGAAGAAAGAGGCGAAGGAGTTTGAAACCCTGATGCGTTCCAAGGCCGGTACTGTTGGCAACATTGTTGGAAAGAATGTCCCTGTCAGTCTGACAGAGGTGAGTATCGATACATGTTACGCTTTGGGAAACATTCTGCTCAACTTTCTTCTAGGACGATAATGTGACGTTGAGGACTTGGGATCCCAGGGGCATTCAGGGTGAACCTGAGATTCGCGAGGGTATCATGCCTCACCATGAAGTATTGCTCCGGCTTGATGCTATGGATCTTGATCGAGGTACGTTCTGAACGACTGCCTGAAGGTATTCCGCTGACGGTGGTCGTAGGAGCCAAGGTCGCCGGTCACCGAGGATACTACTTGATCAACGATGGCATTGACCTCAACCAGGCGCTCATCTCCTACGGACTCGATTTCCTCAGAAAACGCGGGTACAAAAAGATCCAACCACCTTTCTTCATGAACAAGGAGCAGATGGCCAAGACCGCCCAGCTAGAGCAGTTTGACGAGGAGCTGTACAAGGTCAGCGCCCTAAATATACACAAGATCAACATCAATGACACTCGCGGCCGACGATTATTAGGTCATCGCCTCTGAAGACGAAAAATATCTGATCGCCACTTCAGAACAGCCGATCTCCGCGTATCACTCTGATGAATGGTTTGAAAGTCCCGACACACAATTGCCCATCAAATACGCTGGATATTCGACATGTTTCCGCAAAGAGGCTGGCTCTGCCGGTCGCGACATGTGGGGCATTTTCCGTGTACACCAATTCGAAAAGGTCGAGCAGTTTGTGATCACAGACCCGGAGAAGAGCTGGGAGATGTTTGACACTATGATTGCGAACAGTGAGGAGTTCTACCAAAGCCTGGGGCTGCGGTATCGAGTAGTCGCCATTGTTTCCGGAGCATTAAATTTGGCCGCGGCGCAGAAGTATGATCTAGAGGCGTGGTTCCCGTTCCAAAAGGCGTACAAGGAGCTGGTTTCATGTTCGAATTGCACGGACTACCGTAAGTGGAGTTTGATCACTGTCATCCCTTGGAGCGGCAACTAAAGGGTCGTCGGCATGCAGAAAGCAGAAGGCTTGAGGTGAGATGCGGACTTAAGTCAAAGGACCAGACGAGGAAGGTGTACGTGCACATGTTGAATGGTACACTGTGTGCGACTGAGCGGGCGCTGTGCTGCCTGGCCGAGAACTATCAAACACCCGACGTATGTCGTGCTTCCATCAAAGATTTGCGACAGACACTGACAGGCGCTTGCTTCTGCAGGGTTTGATCATCCCAGAACCGCTCCGGCCATACATGGGAGGACGGGACTTCTTACCGTGGGTGAAAGAGTTGCCAAAGGGACTGCAGAAGAAGCAGGCGTAGGAAGACATGTACCGGTATAATTATTATTGAGAATGGAATGATCGGAATAGGATATGCCACGTTTAGCACAGCCACTGGAAAGAAGATCGTTGTTTGCAACCATCACGACACCTGACCCATCCTCTTCCTCACTCTGTTATTCTTCTACCTCAGAGGCCACCATTCATTTGGCCCGGAGGCTTGAAATATGGAAAGAAAAATGAACGGCATCAGCGATTTGCCTAGCCATTCTTCTGCAGTAGAGGAAAAGCTGCTGCAAAAGTCCCACGCCGCTTCTCTCAATTCCGCTTGGACAAAACCTCTATACCTCCCCATCCCTGGTGTACGCACACGTCGTCTTCGTGTTCTCGTCCCAAATTTCTCCTTCCTCTTTCCCTCCTCTTCCCGCGGTGGTATCATCATCGGGAACCCCTCCACACCCATGTTTTCTCCCGGCAGTGCCTCGCGAATAATGCTTACCAAACGTAGACGTGCACCTCTTCTCGTTGTTTTTGCCACTTTGGCCGTCTTCCTCACCTTTACCACCCTTTTCCGTAACAGAGGCTCGCAAAGCTGGGTAGAAGAAGGCAGCAGCGAACCTTCGACGCTCGTATTCCGCAAAAAGGACCTTCAAAAAATTTGGGAATGGGAGATTGAGAGTGGTCATTACCCAAGTCATGCCAGTAGTACGTGTTTCCCTTCTCTATTGCTCCAGAATTCTTTCTCAACGTTTGTGCTGCTCTAACAGTACCCGTACAAATCGGCTTGAAAAGGGCTCCTGTGAACCCAGCGATACCGAAGAAGGCGCCGAACATCAAGCCGACGCGGTATCGCTCTCCAAACACTCGCGACGTTATTACTGATACGACTGGGTCTGGCTCGAAACGTATTTACCTGGATATCCAGAGCCTTCCACCTGATGTTGCTTATCCTCCCCGGCCGGTTCCAGGGAGCATAGCTGATATGGACGAAGTTATGAGGCATTGCGATTTTGCACAGAACAAGGTCGGTCTTGTTCAATTCCTACGGTTACACCGTCAGCTCATTGACAATGGTATCAGTACGTCCGTGACTGTCTAGAAGTCCTCCGTATTGGTGGAGGTCTAGATAACGGCGAACGACTACGCCGCGCCAACATGGACGACTGGAAATACATTTACATAGAAGAATCCGACAACTCAACCGATACGACTTATCTTCACGATCTTTACGACTCACCCCGGACGGCAGCTCTACCCAACCCCTTGCGCATTTCAGAGGACCCCGATGCCGGACTAACGAAAAAGCAAGACTCAGAATGGGAACGCCAAGTCATTCTCGGCCCGACACTCAAACACCGGCCAGCATCTACCCTCCCGGCCCCATGCGACCCCGAAAACCCTCGCGTATTCCATATGTTCTGGACAGGTCCCTTCACAGACAAACCCTATCTCGCGATTTTGTCGTTCTTGTTTACGCAAAATACGGGTATCCATTTGTCCAAGTGGCCAAGTGATGCCAAGGTTTGCCGACCCCAATTTTGGTTGTGGATTAACCCCGGACCTGCCGCGGCCGTCCCGAATCCAAATGCGGTGCATGATATGTTTGAGCAGCTCAAGTCGAACCCGTGGGCTTCGCCGTTTTTGCATCCTAGGTTTAAGGATGTGATTCATTTCAAGATGTGGAATACGACGGAGCAGTTGGATGGGATTCCAGAGATTAAGGATGAGTGGAGGGCGTTGCAGGATAGTTTGTTTAATTCGGGTGGGCATATTATTAGTGTGCCGCAGAAGAAGAAGGTACAGCCTACGACGACAACGACGAGTGTTTTGGAGGGTGGGAATGCGACGGTTGCTGCGGCTCCTGGTGCTACGGGATCGGATTCGTCGGATGGGGAGGAGGATGATCTTTTGAATCGTACTGGCTCAAAGTCGAGTTCTTCTTATGACAGGTTATCGGTCATTCTTTCGGATATGGCCCGCTTTGTCCTTTGTCATAGGTTTGGCGGTGTCTATCTTGACGCTGACACGATCCTACTACGTGATTGGGAAGAAATTTGGGGCTGGAAGGGCGCGTTTGCGTATCGATGGTCGCGGTTACCCAAATACAACACGGCAGTTCTCAGAATGCACAAGGGATCAGCGCTGGGAACGTTCCTATTTAGGACGGCACTAAAAAACGGCCTCGACTTCCATCCAATGACAGTATCACGCTACACCGCTGATGCGCATCTGGAAGGGTTGTTGTTGCGGTTACCAGACGCCCTGTTCGACTCGGCATGGTTGAACACGGAAAACTACCAGAGGGATAGACCGCCACAGCCTTATTTCACAGAGTGAGTAAGCCTTGGCGCCGTTGGGTCGGGTTTTAGGGTTAATTTTGATTTTCGTACTGATGACATTTTTGTCGCGTGTGTGTGCGCGTGTAGGTTCGCTGACTTCTTTGATACGCCTGCACAAAATAGCGCTGCACCCCAGGCTCTTGGGTTCCGTGGCTTCTTCCGCGGCGCATATTCGTACCACTTCCACAACTTCTGGTGCGTCTCTTCCTCTCTCCCTCAGCACCCGGCCCGTATAACTCACCTCTTCCCTGTAATCTAATAGGTGGAAACCGTTCGACCCGACACGGAACTGGCCTGACCTTGGTCCACGTTTCAGAGCTGGCGAGGAGGCCGCGAAAGCTGCACTCGTGAAAGACGGGAAGTTGACCCAGGCAGAGGCGGATTCTAGTGGCAAGGATATACAGAGTGATAAACGGGACTTGGATTGGTCGGCGGTGTTGAAGAGGACGTTTGAGGCGTATGTGAGGGGGGAGAGGCCGAATATGTATGGGGAGTGGTTGCTGTGGTGAACGCGTGATTTATAGTAGCAGGTGGTAAAGAGGCGGTAGAGGTGTAAGGAGCTGTTGATGGAAGGCGACGAACTTTGTGCAAGTGTGGGAGGTTGATGGTAGATGTGATGTATAGTGGGAAGAAGTGCTAATATTTTTGGTTCGGTGTCATTCTAGTGCTTGATGATTTTACCCTCCTCGGCAACTTATAATCTTTCGAACTTAGTTATATAGTGAATACTATACTTAGTATCAAATGTGTGTGGTTCTTGGGTAAATGGGTTTTTATTTTTCCTCCCTTTTGGATTAGGTTTCCTCAGGTTTTGATTTTCCTTTGCCTGCTATTTTTGTCTGACTTATGATTGCTAGTTGTAGGTGTGTGCTGCTAGAATTTTGTTTCATGTGGTCTATGTGTGCCAATAATTGGGAAATTGAATTTGCCTGAGAAGAGATTACTCTTGTGCACCCCTATGTGCTGTGTCTGCTGAATTTATAGATCAAACAATGGTGAGGTCTAACAGCCCTTAGGGTCACCTAAGAATACTGGATATGCTATGATTATCATGAATATTCATGCCTCTCATGTCCCATGTCTTTCCTCTTGTCTCCTTGCACTTCACTACTATTGTCTTGGTTTTGTCTTGTTATGATTATCACAGTTATTCATGCCTTTTGCATTTACACACACCACTCTACACCCCTATTCTTACTGACTTGGTTCCATCTTGTGCTTTGGCCATCAGCCATTCCATTTCATCACCTTGTACTATAACTACTCTCTACCTCAGTGTTGCTCCTTTTATCTCTATCTACTTATGGTATGTGGAATTACAATCTACCTCAGGCTTGGTCATAGTTATAATTAGTACCTGAATACTATAGATAGTCTTCTGTGTTAGGACATTGGACTTCATATGTGTTGTTTGTCTCCTGTAGTTCTGTAATTCTATCTTTGTTGTTGCCCCAGTGTAATTGACAAACATTGACCTCCATATCTACTTGATTGTCTTGATTACCACTTGAGAGCTCTGCCTTACCTTGTTTTCCCTTCAAGTTGTGTGCTACATCCTTGGGAATGCCTGCAGTTTGACCACTGTTTCTGTTAGAGTGGTCCTTATTGGCAGTCACCTGAGCTCAAGCCAAGGGGCACCTATCTCAGTAGATGGTTCACAAGTGCTAGATCTACTGAGAAGGATGACAATAAGAAGGTGGCAAGGTAAATGTCCAGTTATGCACACTTGGAAGTCAAACTTCTATTAGTTGAAGATATGACTAATAGAGAGTTTACTACCACACTGATTGTCACTAGTGTTGTAGAGGTTTTTAGTACTAGTATTAAACAACAATACAGAGTTCATGGCTAGATAGCTACTATGCTCCTTGGATAAGCTCATGAGGGAATGGGATCAGAATAAAGAGGATAGGGGTAAATGTCAAAAACTAGGAAACTCTAGAGAACTGTTGCTAACTTTACTGATAAGACTAACTCTATAACAGCAGTGCCCTTTACACACAGTGTTATCAGAGTAAAACTTCTAACTTAAAACTAAACTTCTGAACTTAACTAACTAAGCATCTTCATCTTTGAATAACTTGTTTGTTAAACAGCTGGCTCAAAATGTCCTCTTTATGCTAGCTCAGTCAGTCAGTCTGTAGCTACTTAAGCCTCTGTGCATAAGTCACTGGATGAGCTATCCCTTAGAATGTTTTAGCCTTTATCTGAAGTTTTTCAAATGTCTTCAAAAGTTTTTGTCTTTATTAGGTGGTCTATGACTGAAGTAACCTTTAATTCTCCCACTTATACACCTTAGATTGGGGTCAATCTCCAGTACATAGGACAGAGCAGGTTCCTTGCTTGTCCTCCTTATATGGGGGGCATTTTATATTAGTAGAGAAGTATAGAAAAGGAAATGTATAAAATTGTCTATCTACATTACATGTGATTTTGTGCAATAGCCTGGGGCCTTCCAGACTTGGAGTATCATCAGTAAAAAGGCTCAGACCTGTCAGGGTCATATAAGGACTACATGTTAATGGGGTTCCTTATCACTGGTTGCCTGGCCTTGCTAGGGGGCAGCTATCTCAGTAGATGGTTCACTAGAGTGTTAAGAACTAACTCTGGGTGGGGGTGGACCATGGGCAGCCAAGGTGGATGCACATGGACACGGGGTTGAGGCCTTGGCTTCAACTTATGTGTTGTGCCCCTCTGATACTGCGGTGGCCTCACTTGACCAACTATGGACTCAAGCAGACAAGTGGACAGAGAACAGATGAAGACAGGACAAGCCTGGACTGAGGAGCAGACTTGTAGCAGACAGACAGGAGAG